>CBVK0100465240.1:0-14453 GCA_900067695.1 Picea abies | reverse complement strand
AACTTGCTTGGATGGCCTTTCTATTTCCCTATGCAGACTTGAAGTCCCCTTTTTTAACTTCTAGAGAGAAAAAAACACATTTTTCCACATATATGTGCCCTACCAGTTAGACAACAAGTGTATATGCAGGTTTCTCCACTACAACCCGCGTACATTGGGTTTGGTGCTCAAAATTAAACATTATGTTGGGTTTCCATGTCATGTCATGAGATCCATGATCCTTGACCTTCCATATACTAGAAATTCTCCAACTCGACCCTTTAGTTCCATTTGAAGGCTATAAATTGAGCCATATCCAAGCCTTGGAAAATAGGAGAATTCAACTTTTGACACCAAAGATACTTTGGAGAAATTTCACTTCACATTGAGTCTGCATCCCTTTATCCTTGAAAGTACGAACTCATTGTTCATCCCCCCTCCAAGTTATTCCTTCTTTGTGATGAAGAACCTCATTGTCTCATTTATATGAGATTGTCTTTAGTGTAGGATTGAAGTGGTGGAGACCCAATTGGAGGGACTTAGTTTCTCAGTTCTGATATGTGTTGTTGCATAAGTTTGTCACCTACATACTCCTACTAATTATTTTAATAGAATTACTCTTTTCTAGTCCAATTGATATCTTGTAAATATTTGAATTATTATTCCATGAGCATCTTTGTCATGAATGTTAATGGATTATGCTAATTTATATGCTAACATTATATATTATCGCCATATTCATGTGTATCTTGGTTGTTGAGGACAAGTTGCAAGTATAAAGATTTGAGTTGCGTGCTCAACAATGGTCTTCATCGAACATCCATATGAGGTAGGATTTTGACCTTGTCTTGTTAGAATTTCATTTATATAACATACTTGGGATTATAGTTGATTTCTACGTGTCATTCCATCTGTTGTGGTTTACCCCAGGACATAGAGAGATTTTCCTTGCAACATGATTGGTGACCATACTGGGGATTGATCTTTTGTTTGGGGTTTTGAGTGTTTTTCTCCTTGAATTGATCTATGTTATCCCAAGTTTCCTTGTCATATGATTGCTTGACAACCTATTTTTAATTTGCATCTGAGTTGTTTGGCTTAATCCTTTCCCTGATAGTTTTTTACTACATATACATGGTTTTTCCCTTGACAGACACATACATAAGGGAGTTGTCCTTATGAGGGCGTGTGCATACATGAGTTGTGCTCTAACAATCTTGTACATCAGCGCTTTAGGCTTACTAACTACATTTGATGTTTGTTGGGTGATTTTGGTTGGTTGCTGAGTCTTCTTGGGTCTCTCTCCTAACTATTAAGTGCTTACAGAGTGATAGGAAACCTTCTTATTGTTGAATTTCGGGCGATATTATTTCTTATCATATTTTTCATTAGTTGTCCTTGCACATTAGTTTGATTTTTTTATTCTTGGTATCATGCTTGGCTTGTCTTTTTTACTTGCAGTGGGGTCTACTTGTGAAGCTTCTATTCAGTCCTTGCATTTTCTTTTCTTTATATTGAAAATACAAAAAAAAATGCTCATTTTTCATTATGGAATTTTGTCTTTTGATTATTTAGTATTGATATTCACACATGTGGAAAGATTGCATTTTATTGAAATTGTAGAATTTGCATTGAAAGTTGCATTTAAAAGGCTTACCATCTCTTGAGAATTTAAGATTAGGACTTAGCAGTATTTTTATATTCATTTCTTTGATATGCTGAGTCGTAATATCATCAGTTTCACGACCACACCTATTGAGTAAAAAAAATCCATTAAAAGTAACGTTGATTAATTAAAATTGATTAGAAATGATTTTATTTCTCAGGGTACACAAACAAGCATAGGACATAGGGCCTTTGAATAGGATTTTGTGAGTTAAATTTTCCAAGGATATTAAACTAAACATATGTGTCTAACCAAGGAGTGGTGAAACCCATTATGTAATTAGTGACATTAGGAGGCTCCACTCACACTGAATTTAAGCATGAGGTCACACAAATTTGGTTGCAGAGATAGCCCTCTAATACCTTCTTAGCACGAGAGATATTTTTGTGGTTATATTCATATATGGGGGTCTTTCTAGTACCTTTACCTCCATTAGAGGTGATACTTTCCAGATTTCAGGATTTGTTATCCTTCCCATACTGTGGGCCAAACTTATGACTGTTCACCTACGCAATGGTTATATTGTGGTGGTTCTAGTTTCTTGACATAGGTAGCCACACAGGTTACTTGCAGGGGTTATTTTATAGGTACCCTGAGTAAGATAAGGGTCAAACAACACACAACCTTTATGGAGGATTACCTCTTCAAGGGGATTTGACCAACTAAGTTGTTAAGCCCATGAGGGCCCTTATAATTGATTTTGATACCTCCAATATTTTGAAGGGAGTCTCAGGCCCCTCTTGGGCGAGGAATACCTACTCTAGTGAGGGAGGCCCTTTTCATCTACTATATCTTGTTTGTGTGCATTTTTCCTTTTTGCTTTACTTTGGTGTGCTCTCTGATTTTTAATTGGCCCTAGTATTTGGTTTTATATCTCGAGTATTGATTCATCATGGAGAAAGACTAACCTTATTGTAGGTCTCGCCGTTTGTTGAAGTTACTACCACATTTTGAGTCTTTACCGAAGTTTCCTTCTAAAAGGATTAAATTTATTAAACGTGGTACATATATCTCCACCTCCCAGACTTTCAATTATCCAGTTATGGGTACTATGTCGAGTCAAAATGACATAGGGAGTCCCTCGACTCCTATACCTTATGTGGTTAGTGGGGTTCCTTCAACTCCTTCAGCTGCGACGGTTGTAGTATTGGAGAGTCATGTCCTTACTCCTACCTAGCTTGTGGTTTCTACTCGACCCATACAAACAAACCCTTTTGTGTCTCTTTTTGGTATGCCAAGATACAATTATTAGTCCATACCTTTGGTCTCTAACCCTTTTTCTTTTGGTATGCCCAATATGGCGTCACAAATTTCATCCTCCATTCTAGCGACTAATGTAAATCTTAGTTTTGGGCCTCGGGGCATGGCCCCTCCGCATACTCCTCTCTCTCTTGGTGGAGGTCATATTCCCCAAACGAATCATATGGTTGGGGTTCAACCTCATTTTTATTTCGAGTTTAATCCTAGTCTTAATTCTCCTAGATGGAGTACTCAATTGGGTGGACAAACCGCTTCCTATATTCCATCCTTTCCCCCTTCCTCCTCCATGTCGATTCCGACAAACACATTTTTAATGAAAAATCCCTCTCTATCCTCTGGAGTTCCACCTGGAGGGAGTCAGTTTCACGCTATGGGAAACCCCCAGCCTGGAGCCCCTCCAGCTGGGGGAAATGTTTATAACCCTCATTATATCACCCCTGCAGGTATGGTTCCCATACAACCTATTATGAATCAATTCAGAGGAGGATATTACCCTACCAGACAGGGTCATGGTGTATACCAGAAACCTAGATGGCCTGCAATCTCTCAACACCAATATTTCTTGGGAGCATGGGCTCAGATGCCGCAACCCCAACTCCCTTTTCTGGCCATGCTCAATTTTCCATATTTTTTGAGATTAATGAATGAACTGATGCGTCATGATCCATCATGGCCCCCCATCCCCACCAAGCTTCCTTTGGACATTCCAAAATTCAACAGAAATATTGGTGAGGATCTAGGTGATCATGTTACTACTTTTCATCTTTCGTGCTCATCCAATTCTCTTAATGACAATTCTATTCATTTGAGACTATTTCAATGCACCCTCATAGAGGTTTGAGCGAAATGGTACATTGAGCTATCAGGGGGAACATATGGAAACTTTAATCAGATGATTTTGGTCTTTATCAACCAATTCCAATTGTCGGTTCGTTATTATGCCATCATAGACCTTCTGTCGGCCTTTTGCCAAGAGAAGGCCACACATATCTCAGACCATATCCAAGAGTGGCATAGACAGAATAGGTTGATTAAAGCCTACATTCCTCCATAGTTTATGTTGGAGTGGTTCCTTAATTCCTTATTACCTTATATTTCGAAGGATGTTTCTACATCTAGAGTAACATCTTAGGAAGAAGCTATTTTCAAATACCAACAACTGGACCTCATATATGCTCATTCTGGGATGTTGTATGAAATTCTTCCTAACGCACTGCAATCAAACTATGACCCTAGATAAAATCCTAGGTCTCATGTTGATGGCATTATAGGCTCTGCAAATGCTAAGTCTACATATTTGGTGATGAACCAGTTGAAATATTTGTCTCTAATCCAACCTGTAGTAGGACAAGCTTCAGCTTCATCCTCCACTCCCACTTATTCGACGGATGTGCATTCTATATAGTTGTCGACCAACCCAAATGATAACCAACAACCATGAGGGAATAGAAAGAAAGGATGAGGTAATAATCCTAAGGGTGGGAAAAATAATAACAAAGATAAGGAAGAAACTAACAATGATATATCGAATAATAATGCAAGTGAGGGAAAGAAAGTGAAACAAAAGGTGAAGTTTCCTTGTAAATGATTTGGATTATTTTCGGCACGAAATGAGAGTGTAGATATAATAAAGAAATGCACAGAGATATTGCATATATTCAATAATATAACATAAATGTATCAGAGATGCAACCATAAACACAAATATACAATAATACACGATTTCTATTAATGAAATAAATGTACAGAGACTGTAAAAATACAGAGTGAAAGACTCGCTAGAATGGTGGTAGCTCATCTCTGAGAAGAGATGTGACGATTACTCACATTCGCAAGAACATAATTACAATGGGGATATAAAGGTATTTTTACAATAAATAGGAATTCCAAAAGCCCTAGACATCCAAAAACCTATCCCTAGGAGATGAAGCGACAAAAGTCACGTGGGCCCCGTTTGGGTAAGTTAGTACATCAACTTCCTGAGGTCATAACTTTTGCATACGATCTTTATTTTAGGTGCATGATAGCCCGTTGGAAAGGTACCATCGAGTAGATTAATTTTGGAGGAAATATCAAAGGAACTTCCATATTGCAACCCATTTTCCCAAAAACATCGTTTAGGGCCTCAAAATGGCCTCGGAAGTTAAAAACAACTAAAAATAGTAAATTACCAAAATTGCCATAAAACTATTTTGAGCTAGCTGGAAAATGCGGGTGGCCACCGATATCCACCTAGATCAATCCTTCCTCCTTAGGAATCAATGGTCTCCATTGCATTGAGTGCCCGGGCGAGAGGAAAAAACCTTTGTTGAATCTGAATCTTGGTGAGTTGCTTGCCTTGCTAGAGACATCGTGTTGCTCAGTTTGTGGAAGTCTGTCACGAACCTGTTGAGGTTGAGGTTGTTCAACAAGTTGAGCTACATGAGAGGATGGTGTGCAGAAGGAATCTATGAGCTTTGCTGAAACCTATTCGACCTGCTTCTATTGGATAGAAGGTGCTTGGGGCGAGGTTGTAGTGGTTGTAGTGTCCTTTTGTTCCCCTTTCGAACAGATTCTGAAGAAGCTGAATTTTGCAGTATGATATACTACCTTGCGGAACTGTTTAGGTGGAACAATAGTCAGAACTACCTTTGGTATTCTGTAGAGATGACCCCTTAGAGAAACAATGACATTGTGGGGTCGAGATTCATAAAAAACATGGCATCTCCACATATATGGCTGGCCCAACAAAACATCATAGACATCCAATGGGGAAAAATCACATAAAACCTCATCCTTGAAGGGCTAGATGTCATATGACAATCGACACTGCTAGTTGCAAGAAGATCTAGTCCTTGGTGAAGCCACTTAATGTTGTATGGTTGCGAGTGTGGTGTTGTTGAAAATCCCAACTATTTGAGGACCTCTGCTGAGATGAGGTTCTTCTGGCTTCCGCTATCGACAATAAAATTCAGCAAGGTCCCCTTCACCCACATTTTTGAATGAAAAAGGTGCTCCCCCTCTTTAGGATCTATTGGTTCTTTTGTTTGAATTGCTGCAGTTGCGACAACAACAGTGGGGTCTACGTCGATGATCTATCTTTTACCAGTATTTTCATAATCAGATTCTAAATTAAGGTTCAACTCCTTGTCTTTGATCTTGGCCACCAATGACTATTTTGAGCGACATTCATCGGTGTTGTGCAAGGGGCTTTTGTGGAAATCGCACCATTTTTCGGTGTCCTTCTTTGTCTTCTTGTGACCCTTATTTTCCTGTGGCTTGGACTAGTTTTTGGAAGACTGTTTGTTAGGGCCATCTTTTTCATACTTTGGTTGTTGTGGATTTGTAGACCCGAACTCCCATTTGTTCCTGTGCTTAAATTTCTACTCGATTTTAACAGCATATCGATAAGAAACACCGAGTGATGAGATATCCATAAAATCCATTTCAGTTTGGATGTACCTGTGTAGAGCCCCATGTTATTTCAGAACCAAATGTCATTCAAAGTATTTGATATCTAGTTTGGTGCGCAAGGTATGGAAGGTATTGATGAACTCTGGAATTTCATGGCCCCTCTCTTGCCACAGTGTGGTCCATCTCATGTACTGGTCCACATAGTTGCCAACAGGGTAATACTATTTCTTTATTGCATCCACAAAAAATTCCCAAGTGGGCTCGGCCCCATATATTCCAAACTCCTTTGTGGAACTTTTCTCCCAGTAAGTTTCCCACTAATGTTTGACATGGGGGAGAGATTTAAGGAGTGTGAAGGTGATATTTTCCTTGTCGGAAAAATTATGAAAAGAGAAATAACCTTCTAACAGATTTAACCATTTGTCTAGGGCATCCGCATCTATCTGACCTTCAAATACGAGACTATCAAAATTAACCTGTACCTCGAAGGGAGAGGTGCTTCCAAAGTGATTTTTTGATGAAGATGTGCCTATTGCTATTGTCATGCATTGAAGGATGTGGGAAAAATTCTCCATCTTTTCGTCCCTCTGTCATGTGAGAGCTTTCTCAAGCAATAGACTGATAGGATCGTCTTCTCCGTCATTTTTCTTTTCTTCCACCATGGAGGGTTTCTTGGGCATGTGAGAGTGATTGTCTTCCAGAGAGACAAGCTCGAGACCCAACTTGCTATACTTGGACCTCGTCGGGGACATGCATTGAAAAAAAAATGATCAAGATCAACCTGCTTTGATACCATTGATCCAGATTATTTTCGACACAAAATGAGAGCAGAGATATAATAAAGAAATGCATAGAGATATCGCAGATATTCAATAATATAACAAAAATGTATTAGAGATGCAACCATAAACATAAATATACAATAATACATGATTTCTATTAATGAAAGAAATGTATAGAGATTGTAAAAATAGAGAGTGAAAGACTCGCTAGAATGGTGGCAACTTATCTTTGAGAAGAGATGTGATGGCTACTCGCAGTTGCAAGAAGATGATTACAATGGGGCTTTGAAGTCCATTTTACAATAAATAGGAATGCCAAAATCCCTAGACATCCAAAAACCTAACCCTAGGAGATGAAGCGCTGAAAGTCATGTGGCCCCCATTTGGGTAAGTTAGTACATCAACTTCCTGGGGTCATAACTTTTGCATATGATCTCTGTTTTAGGTTCATGATAGCCCATTGGAAAGGTATCATCGAGGAGATTCATTTTGGAGGAAATATGGAAGAAACTTCCATAATGCAACCCATTTTCCCAAAAACATCGTTTAGGGCCTCAAAATGGCCTCAGAAGTTAAAAACTGTTAAAAATAGTAAATTACCAAAATTGCCAAAAAATTGTTTTGAGCCAGTTGGAAAAGGTGGGTGGCCACCGATATCCACCTAAATCAGTAAAAATTGTAAATATGATCACCTTACCCACTTATGCCCCAAAATTGAGGAAGCCTCGAGGCTCTTATCACAACTGCACGTTGTGCTGATGTAATACCCCTAGGATGAACCCCAACTGTAAATGTAAATACAAATGTGCTTAGGTTGGTGAGACAGGATGCAGAAAGGAAAATATATTTGTGATGTAAATGTGAATGTGTTCACATGCAAATATTAATAAAAAACACACCACTGTGATAGAACAAAATATGATCACCTTACCCACCTATGCCCCAAAATCGAGGAAACCTCGAGGCTCTTATCACAACTGCCCGTTGTGCTGATGTAATACCCCTAGAATGAACCCAACTATAAATGTAAATACAAATGTACTTAGGCTAGTGAGCTAGGATGCAGAAAGGACAATATATTTTTGATGTAAATGTAAATGTATTCACATGCAAATATTAATAAAAAACACATCACTACATAAAACTAACCATGTAAAAGAGTATGGGGGACTAAAATCCACTAGTTATAGAAAGGGGGCTAAACGTTAAGGATAATGGTCTAAGTTAGGGAGCTTAAGCCAAAAAAGGAATATTATATTAATATTCCTTAAAGTATAAAGTATGGATAATTATTTTATCCCAAGATCTAAGGATGGGGACAAGTGGGCCAAATTAGCTCTCAACATGACAAGTGTCAAATTAGTAACATGCATACAAAGAGTTTGGACTTAGTTCATTTTCCATCATTCCATCATTCCTCCATTATTTCACTCATGGATTTGGAGCTATCCTCCATACCTCTCTGTCACTAGTAGTGTACCTGTACCTTACCAGAACCAGGACCATACACATACATGTACCTGGTTAATTTAAGAGTTGGATTGAAGAAGTAGGTTGTCAGACCTGTGGGATATTGAAGAGGTGGGTTATCAGGCCCATGAGAAATCCTCTCTAGGTAAGATAATTATTTGGAACTGATTTCCTGAAGGTGCCAAACTACAACTACATGGCTCTAAGACTTCCTGTCCTACCTATTGTTGAAGCCCCAGAAGGGAAATGGGGTAGTCGAAGGACTGTTGAACATATAAGGGGCACATTTCCTGGGGTAGTACATGCATGTGGGGAATCAGGGATTGTAGGCTATCATTTCAAGTTGGCACCTGTGATGGAGTTTTTTGTGTTTTCTGAGATACATCATCCTGGTTAAGAATTCCTTTAGCCGGGTGGAGTTTAGTCCCAACTCATGAGTGACCCATTGTTGAGAGTTCTGAGTAGTGTGGTCAAGGTTGGGAGGAACGTGGAATTTTTTCACATAGTTGGTGGTATTTTTATCAATGATAAGAGTCAATTGTGTGTTAAATTACCTGCTGCATTATTATTATGTGTTTATTTTCACTACAACAAATCCCTGTGATTTGCTCCCTTTTTTTCTTCCAAAGATGGTTTTAGTGTATTTTTCTTCAATTTTTTGAACACGTCGATGCTATTTATCGGGATGGAGCTATTCATGGCATTTTTTTTGCGTTGAACACAAAATTTAGGCACTAATAGTGCCATAAATTTCTCCCCATTTAGCGCCAGAAATTGCTCCCCATTTAGCGCCGGAAATTGCACCCCATTTAGCACCAGAAATAACGCCCCATTTAGTGCCAACAATTGGACCCCATTGAACGCCCGATTTAATACCCCAGTTAGCACCATAAATTGCACCAAAAGTAGTGTTGGATTTAGCGTCGAATGTATCAAAATTATCCTAAATAGTTAATTGGTTGAGGTGTTGGGGGTTAAGTGGATAGGGGCTTTGAGGATTTATGGATTTGAGGTACAAGGATTAAGGGTTAGTGAATTATGGGTTAGGGTTTAAGGTATTAAGGGTCAATACCTAAGGGATTTGGCGCTTACGAGTTAGGTAGTTTAATGGTTAATGGATTAGGGATTATGGGCTAGGTGATTAATGTTTAAGTGCTTAGTGCATAGGGGTTTATGGATTAATGGATTAGGGATTAGTGAGAAGTATTCAAGGGTCGATGGATTAGGGTTTAGGGGATTTAGGGATTTTATGTTAAGGTATTATTGATTAACTAAGGTTGATGGCTTAAGGGTTAATTAGGGATTAGGGATTAACTAGGATTTAAGGGTAAATGGATCATGGGTTAGGGGAGTTAGGTCTTTGTCAAAACTCTGTTGAAATTTCATTGAACCTCTTCCAACATGCCAATCACCAATGTCATCCATTGATGTTGCACAATGAGCAGTGAATGGGGCCAACATTGAAATTTCTTCAAATTGTTATTGCATGTGTTGAAATTTGGCACACTTAGAATAGACACATGCCTTAATGGTATGTGAGGGTTTCAAGACTCAAGGATACCTGATGTCCCCACATAATATTTGAGATCGTCCACATTTTCATCAACATTCATCATGTAGTCTCATTGTCATCATTTTTCATTCACATCTATGGAATTCTTGTCAAAACTCTCTTAAAATGACATGGATTAAGATATTCCAAGACATCACCAATGTCATCCATCAATGTCGCATGGTGAGCAGTGAATGGGGTTTAGCGTCAGATGTGCCTAGATAATTAATTAGTTGGGGTGTTGGGGGTTAATTGGATAGGGGATTTGAGGATTATGGGATTTATGGATTAGGGGTACATGGATTAAGGGTTAAGAGAATTAAGGATTAGAGTTTAAGGGATTAAGAGTCAAGAGATAGGGGATTTGGAGCTTATGGGTTAGGCAGTTTAATGGTTAATGTCTTAGGGATTATGGGATAGGGGATTAATGTTTAATTTCTTAGGGCATATGGGTTTATGGATTAATGGGATTAGGGATTAGTGTTTAAGTATTTAAGGGACGATGGCTTGGGGGTTATGGGATTTAGGGATTTTTTGGTAAGGGATTAGTGATTAACTAAGGTTGGGGGCTTAAGGGTTTAGGGATTAGGGATTAACTAGGATTTAAGGGTCAATGGCTTAGGGGTTAATGGATTTAGGGATTTTTTGGTAAGATATTAGTGATTAAATAATGTTGAGGACTTAAGGGTTTAGGGATTATGGATTAACTAGGATTTAAGATTTAATGGCTTAGGGGTTAGGGTTTAGGTCAAAATTTGACATGGTAAGACGAGACATGCCTTGATGGTATGTGATATATGATATATGGATCTAGGTATTGATGTTGATATGAGGATGCACTCAACATCCTTACAGTGTGATATACATCTAAGGACATGAATAGAGAATTAAGGACAACATCAATTGACATAGCAGAAGGAACTAGTGAAATGAATATGAATCAAATGGATGAAGAGGAGGCATGAACCCCATGATGATCAATTATCAAACTTGGACAACCAAGATGTTTCGATGTCCAAAATAGTCATTATGGTGGGTGAGAGGCACTATAGCCAAAATCCATGATGGTCCACCCGTTCTAGAGGACAAATTCAAAGTGTAACCATTGTCTTTGTTACTCATAATTACAAAGGGAACAAGACAAACGTTGGAAGGAGAAAGGTCGTGGGGGAAGGTAGAAGGCCAAGGGTCGCATTGAACCTCATTAAATACTAAAATTGTACTAGAAGTAGCACCATATTTAGCGCCAGATGTATCCAGATTACCCTAAATAGTTAATTAGTTGAGGTGTATAAGGGTTAAGAGAATTAGGGATTAGGGTTTAAGGGATTAAGATTCAAGAGATCATGGATTTGGCGCTTATGGGTTAGGTATTTTAATGGTTAATGGATTAGAGATTATGGGCTAGGTGATCAATGTTTAAGCTCTTAGGGCATAGGTGTTTATGAATTAAGGGGATTAGGGATTAGTGTTAAAGTGTTTAAGGGTCAATGGCTTGGGGGTTAGGGGATTTAGGGATTTTGTTTTAAGGGATTAGTGTTTAACTAAGGTTGAGGGCTTAAGGGTTTATGGATTAGGGCTTAAGGTGTTAAGGGTCAATGGCTTAGGCGTTATGGTTTAGGTCAAAATTTGACATGGTTAGATGAGATACATGCCTTGATGGTATGCGAGGGTTTCAAGAGTCAAGGATGCCTGACGTCCCTGCATAATCTTTGACATCCTCCACGTTTGCATAATTACATGGTTAGACTAGGTGAATGCATTGACGATATGGGAGGGTTTAATTAAGACTCAATGAAATCATTGAGATTGATTATTGACGTAATTTTGATATGAAATAGGAAAGTAAAATTGAACTTTAATTTATTAAATTTTCACCTAATTCTAGGTGATTAAAATCTTTTATTTTGTTTAATTATTTTATGTTTAGTTCTTAATAAAACATAATAAAAAATTTGTGCCCCACATTAAAATGCAAACAATATAAAAATAATGAAGTTAACAAAGTTGCTTATTCAAATCATTCTGATATACTTGCATATTTAATTAATATTTTGTTAACTTTTGTGTCTTCATCAACATATGTTTATATAAAATGGATGGAAGAAGCATACAAGTAATCCTATTTTTTTCTACCAACAATTCATACCATATCTTGACACTTTAACGATATTGCAATAGGTGATTTGTATTGACACAAAAAATACTGAACCATTTCAAAGACTAGGCCATAAGAATCATCATTTTTTAAACATGGATTACAAATAATTCTGAAATTGAGAAGTCTTGGTCATCAACATTATTGTGTGCAACAATGTCATCTAGTGTATCATTGTCAATGTTCATATGATCTTTCAAGTAGTTAATATTATCATCATCCTCATCTTGACTTGCATCATCTTCATCGTCATTGAAATTTGACTGTAGATCATCCATATTGTTACCAGATGTATTTGGATCATCATTTTGTATACCATCCATATTGTTGTCTTCCATAACATCATCTAACTCTGGATTGTTGTCTTCTTGTGCCTGAACATAAGCATCTTCAGCATCATCATGGATGTTAGTTTCTTTGATGTTCTCTAATCTATATCTCTCATTTTGTTCACCATCATTGTTTTGATCAATATTCACTAATGCATCATCAAATACATGCCTTAATCTTGGATCATAATGTATGACAAACAACCATTTCAGGTCCAGAATATCTTCATAGAAAAATACCTTCACATGAACGAGTACATACATATATTATGTGTATGTTATAACAATTTTATTGATTCATAAACACATGCATATATTCACAATAAACAATGTATTAATACATTATTGATCACTATCTCTTATTGTAGTTTGAGTTACAAAAATACATGCTCACAATGAATTGGTAGAACATAAGGCTCCTTATCCTTTAGTAGGAACCTTGAGGAATCTATAGAAAATAATACACTATGGGTATCATGTCTTCATGTCCTCTCAAATGCTTCATACCATCTACACTTAAACATACAACATTTAAAAGAGCGATAATCCAACTCAATAATTTCTTGTATTTTCCCAACATATTGTAGATTTCCTTCAATAATATTCTTATCTTTTGAGCTTGATTGACTGGATTGCTTGAAGTCAACCATGATGCCACAATATAACGATCGCCTCTTTACATCTACACGTTCTACACGATAATTTCGACCATATGCCCACGCTGTTGGATATTTCCTCTCCTGTGAAAGACCATTTATTTCAATTAAAACAAATAAAATGATGAATATTAAAATAGTTAATAGTATCGAAACTGTAAGGAAACAACATTTTGTAAAATTCCAACTGTACCTTTCTTTCACATCCTCTATACATGTTGATTTCATCTTTTGTTATGTTTGAATCTATACGCACATCTTCTATTTGATTTTGAATTTGTTCAGTAACCCATTCTAGTGTACAATCTTTGCCCCATTCCCCTTATAGATCAGTAGTAAATGGGGTATTCCTTGGGTTTGATCTCTTAAATTGTTTCCTTGCTTCTAACACTTCTTCTCTTTTTTTATCATACAAATCAATCCATTTGTTCATAAATTCCATGTGGTACATAATGAACTTGTCGAGTATAGCACTTCCGTCTACACCTATTACATGTTAGCAAGTTTATTTCAAACTTCAAAGGCCATTTTGTTAATTTGACAAATAAATTACAGATTTAATTAATGATTGCAATAAAAAAAAACCACAATGAAAATGAGTTTACTTACTAATTTCTACTTGAACACCATTAGATTGTGGTTTTTCTCCATCAATAATATTTGATGCTCATTCTTCATCCCAGAAGCATGGCCCATCTTTGAAATCCTTACCAAGGAATGTTAGATTACTGAGAGGGGGGTGAATCAGTAATAGAGGAATTTAATCCTTTTTCACCATAAAATGCAAGTGTTATATTAATGTAGCATTATCATCCAATAGATGTAGAGTAAATAAACAATGAATAGATGAGCAATCACACACATACACAATACACCTATGTTTTACGTGGAAACCCAAAACGGGAGAAAACCACATAATTCTTTTTCTTATATGTCTTTAAGAATTACATTCATTGGAAGCACCAACTTCCTTTGTTTTCCAGTTGCAACTGGAAAGAGGCTTCAACCCTGATCCGGATTATCTTCGACACGAAATGAGAGCGGAGATATAATAAAGAAATGCACAGAGATATTGCAGATATTCAATAATATAAAAGAAATGTATCAGAGATGCAACCATAAACATAGATATACAGTAATACACGATTTCTATTAATCAAAGAAATGTACAGAGACTGTAAAAATACAGAGTGAAAGACTCGCTAGAA
>CBVK0100465236.1:0-10071 GCA_900067695.1 Picea abies | reverse complement strand
GCACCATTGGAGCCGAGAAAAAACCTCCAAGACAGAGCCTGAACCGATGTGGACGGGAAGTCTTACACCAAAGCAGCAGCAGGTGAAAGTCCCCAACCAACCTTCTACGACCAGGAGCGACTGCATAAAAAACTGAAAGCAGGAAACCCTGAAAGGCCTCACCAAGGCATATAGCATAAATTTCAAATAGCCAGGCGCATAATTCAGCACATGAATGACGCACAGCCATAACAAATGCTCTCCGTCCAAGCACATAACTACAATTCATTAGGGTCTGTCCTTCCGGATCCTTGCTCTGCATCAACTCGCTGGAGAAGTGAATGGTCGCGCGGGGGAGCATAAACACTCTGCGATGGCAAGCTCCCAGCGTTAATACTAGTGCGTGGGAAGCTGCCATCCGCAGTTAATCCCGCATTCAAAGCCTGGCCATGTGTCAAAGACACGAAACACCTTGTCACCCCATCCGGGTAAAAACACATTTTTAATATTAATACAAATAAAAAATAACTTTAATATAAAATCATAATTAATATTTAAAATTTTATATAATTTTTTTATTAATTATAATTATATAAAATTATAAAAACTAATTTATATTTTTTATATCCATATTTTAATTTAAAATTAAATAATATAAGCTAAATCTCCTAAAATATTTATATTTTTCATATTCTAAATTAAAATTAAATAATATATATTGAATCTCCTAAAATTTTTAGACTTTTATACTTATATTCTAAATTAAAAGTAAACAATATAGATTAATTNNNNTTAGATAAATTTTAAAGTAAGTATATTCATGGTTATAAATAAAATTTAAAGACTTTTATACTTATATTCTAAATTAAAAGTAAACAATATAGATTAATTCTTATAAAATCTTTATAAAATAAAAATTCAAAAATCATGACATTTCAACCAATACTTCAGAGTATTATAATGTTTCACAAATATACACAATAATAATATAACATATATAATGATTTAGATAAATTTTAAAGTAAGTATATTCATGGTTATAAATAAAATTTAAATTGGTATGTACTAATGATTATAAATAAAATTTACAAATATGATGTTATGAGATAGTTTATTTCCAATTTAGAATAGTGAATAAGAAGGTATTTAAAATCGCCCGCACGGGTGTAGACGGATTGACAAGTGCCGTGTAAATGGAAGGAAATTTGTAAAATGAAGTCTCATGTTCGATTCTCACCCGGACTTACTCGTGCGCCATTCTTGCAGGCTGGGTGGTTGCACCTGGGGTTATAGTGGTAGTCGCCTGGGGATCGACCCCGTGTCACGCGAGTACGAGAACCGCGAGTTGTCGATTCCCCCAGTAAAAAAGAAGAAGAAGAAGGTATTTAAAATCCAGATTTGAGTTCAATCTTAAAAACTTGATGTGAAAGAACCATGTGATTTAGTAGATTGATGGTTGAGATAGATATAGTTTAAGATTTATCTAACAAAACATAAATGTGGTTTTATTTGCAATTAAACATGTAAATCTATGATATGGTATGGAAAGAAAGATAAATGATGTTTTAGAATCACAATTTCCATGTAACATTGTAATTATAATAAGTGCAGATCCATGTCAACTTTGGATCTATCAAGAATCTAGAGGAAAGTGTAAATTTCTTGATCAATCTATGGTAATTGTAGTCCAACTAAACTTCATAACAATTGGAACTCACAACTTATAGAAATATAAATATGTAGGTTACATTGTTTTATTATTGTTAAGACATTTATATTTGTAGTGTAAGAATATTTCTATGTAAATATCATATCCATAATATTTTATTTATGTGTAAATGTGATATGTCTCTTTTTATCTCTCTATATAACATTTTTTATATTTTGTGTACATATCAAATCTCTCTCATATATAACTTATAGTATTACTAATATTGTTTGATATAAATATGTTTTTTTTAAGCGGACATATGATAATGTAAGTGTTACCCATGTAAAAACATCTCTACCATAAATGATGTAGAAGTGTCTTTAGCAGGGGTGGGGTTGGTGCAAGCTAATGCTTCTACCACATGATATGTTAGTTGCAATGGAAATCTACAAAACAAGAATATGTTGATTATGAGGAAGTATCATAGGTACATGCACAAGTTATTACAATGTGGTGTAAAAAGATGAAAGTAGAAAATCAAATTAGCTAATACATAACTTTTATTTATGGAGAATTTGTATAAAGAAAAACCATGCTCTTTAGATAAATTTTTGTACTTGTAGATGTTGATGAATGCAACTATGTGAGACATTCTCCATCTTACAAACTTGTGAGGTGTGGATCATTGCAGCTATGTAAGTCTTTCTCTCAGCTTACAAACCTGAGAGAAAACCCCTAAGAAGGGTACACGGTTCTTGCATGCGACAGAGCTAGGAACGTAGAGATGACCTCCTCCATTCAGAGAGTTGAGAAGAAATCTAGATGATTATCCAGTGGGAAAGGCGATCTGTTGAGTTGGATGTTCTTGTGGCTGAGAAGAAGGTGAATGTATGAAATCCCAAAGTGTTGGGTGCGTCGTCATGTGAACATAAATGAAAATGATGTGTTAGCCTCCTGTGAGCAACAGAGTTGACGAGAAAACTCCAGATGATTCTCCTGTGTGAGGTAGTGGGAAAGAAGATCTGTAGAGTGGATGTGCCTGTGGACGAGCACAAGTGAACGTGTGTAGATCTGGTTCTTCTTTGTAATGCAGTGAGCCAAAGATATGACATCCCTATGGATGTGCCCCTAGTGGATGAGCAATTGTGGGTGTATTAGATCATTTTCTATATATTGTTCAAGAGTCAGACCTGCTTGTAACCCTAATTGTTATGTAAAGGGTACAGGTCGACCCCACCTTAATGTAATTAATAATAAATGTAAAAGATAATTAATCTGGATAATAATAATAATAATATGACTTAGAGAGGTCGGCCTTGTTGAGCCAATAGACACTTCAGTTGATAGGACAAGTCTAATATAAGTAAAGGGAAATTCCCCATTGTGGAATCATATCTTTCATGCAAGTTTGGAAATTTCAGCAAGTACATTTACTTGGGAGAAGTGCACACTTCTCTTGGGCGCTAGTCTTCTAGGGTTTGAGAACCCTCTTGTGTGATAGGTCTTTCTTGGTGGTGAAGGTATTTCTCTTGAAGAATATAGCAAAGGATTTGGCTGGGTTTTCTTCCCTTGTTGAGAAGGGTTTCCTAGGATACTTCTTGTGTTCTTGTGCATGGTGTTTCTTCTTGTGATCTTGGTTGCTACAACATTATTGTCTATGGTTAAGTTAAATGATAAAATGGAATGAACTTCATGTTTAACCTAGCTTATTGAAAAAAGAACATGGTATCAGAGCATAGGTCTTGAAGAACCCATTTCACAAGCATCTACTAGTCTCCTCTCTTTTCTGCAAGACCATATGACCCTCCTAGGGTTTCCAGAAAATCCATACGACCTTCCTTTATGAGGTATTTCAAACCCTAAACACTTGAAAGTTGGGGAAAATTTTGGCATAGGAGAGTACAGCCTCCTCTAGTGCATCTCCAGAGACTCTCAAAGTGACATTCCGAGCATTTTTAAATTTTGGCCCTAGGGTTTCTAGGGTTTCACCAATTTCTACAGAAATTTCAGAATTAGGGTTTCTGCAAACTCATTGAAGGAGCTCTTCAACTCACCAATGTTCTCCTATCTTTCAAAGGCTTATTGTTGGCAGTCATAAGTCCAATAAAACCTATAAGTTCTAGCCTAGTCTAGCCGTTAAGTTTTCTAGCGTAGTTGACAAAGGGTTGTGAAGAATCTAAAATTGTGATGAACAAAAACTATGATGGAATATAAGCTTGATGAATCAAGCAACTTAAAAGTTCTTGAAAGTCAAGACTTCAGAGGAAGACTTATTGTGGGTAATAAAAAAGGGTTGACTAGAGACAACTATCAATGAATGGAAGGAAGATGACGTCAGGACAAGGAAGCCAAATAACCTACTCAAGTCCTTACATTGAAGGGCCAACTTCAAATTAACAAAGATGACAAAAGGTGACACCGTGACTATCTTCTTCATAAATATCTCAAAGGATAGAGATCAATCAAGAGCCATTGGAGAAATCATATCAACATCCTTAGGTATGCACTTGTATACATATATATTATTTGTATCATTGTCATGAGGGTAATTGTAGGACGAAGGAACCTTTTGCTGAAGTCATGGATCTAGAGGGATCTCAGTGCATTCAGAGGAACAAAACACTTGAAGTAAAGACTCTCAGGTTTGATTGTTGTAATTTTCATTCCTTTAATCCATATTTCTAAAACTTTCTACATTACAAGTAGGTATTGTAGATGGGACAACAACCCTTAAATTGTTTTGATTTTAGAGATGTACTCATTATTCTCCTTTAGGAGACATTCTTTCTTTGATTCCTCTTGTTTTCTTGTTCCAGATAGGTTAAGAACAAAAGAAGATGCTTATCCTTTAGAGGGAGTCACTTGACTCAAAGGGAGTCAAAACTATTTGAGAAAGAGGAAGAATAGAACCATAATTGAGACAACCAATGCAATAATGCATGATCAAAATCCTTCTAGGATTCCATGGGCTGAAGCATGCATGACACAGTATATGTGCAGAACAAGAGTCTTCACCAGACTTTGAAAAACATAACTCCCAAAGAAGTCTTCACCAGAATGAAGTCTGAGATTAAACACTTCAAATTATTTGGGTGCCTAGTGTATTTTCATGTACCCAAAGAAAATAATTCCAAGCTAGATCATTTAGAAAGAAAGGATACAATGAATCTTCAAAGACATTCCATATTGACATCCCTAGTCAGAAACATATTGAAGACAATCAAAGATGTTGTCCTTGAAGAAGAGATAGTCTTTCAAAGACCCAAAGAATCTTAGATGGAGATTGACAGTGAGACAATACCTTCTCCCCCTTCAATAGTTCAGAGGGAGACATACATTATTCTAGTTGATCCAGTTTCTCCAGTTGATATGTTCAAAGATATTGCAGTAGGGCATAAAATCCCTACCTAGACTCACTCTGCAAGAAGTAGAGAAATATACAAGCCTCTCAAGGCACATTGCGAGAAAGTGAAAGAGATGTTTGAGCTATCCTTCAGTCATGAGCCACTTCATTGATGTTGAGCCTCCTCGTCTTCGAAAAGCAACAAGAGAACATGTATGGAAAGATGACATAACATAAGAATACCAATATATCTTAAAGAATGATGTATAAGATATTATTCAGGGACCAGAAGGGAAGTCTGTGGTAACTTCCAAGTGGATCTATAAGATCAAGCATGTAACTGATGGAAGTGTCGAGAAATACAAAACGAGATCTGTATCCAGAGGTTTCTCACAAACAGAGGGAGTTGTCTATGATGAGACACTTGATCCAGTGAACCCAATACACTTCCATCCATACTACCATCCATGATTTTGAAACTATATCAGATAGATAGATTCTTGATGAGTTTGGATTTTAACAAGAGTGTTGCTGATCCAAACCTATATCATTACAATGTTGGTGATGAGAGCCTGATCCTGATGACTTATTCATAAAGCATTGTTGTTGGATACAAGTAATCCTTGAATTTTGAATTCGAGATGAAGAATCTGAGTATGAGGCACTACTTCTTGGGACAAGAAGTATGACAGAGGACCGATGAGATTTTCCTGAATCAAGGAAAATATACTATGAAAATATTAAAGAAGTTCAATACGATAGAATGCAAAATACACCATGATGGATTTAAAGAAGAATATTGATTATGATTCATATGAGACTGCTCCACAACTGAATGGATAATTGATGTATCTAGTTAACACCAGACTTGATTCATGCCATGCAATGAATGTGCCTAGTCATTTTATGAGTCAACCAACAAAGACTCACTAGAAAACAACAAAACATGTATTGAGATATATACAAGGCACAATTGGATATGGCCTGAGATATGCCTCAAGTGTGAACTTGATTTTCCAGGATATGCCGATTCAGATTGAGTAGAAAGTACAGTGGACCAAAAGAACACCTCTGATTGATGTTCTACCATGAAGTTTTCCATGGTTTCCTGATGCAACAGGAAACAAAACTCTGTGGCCTTGAGTACCATAGAGGAAGAGTATATAAGCATCGAGTGTGCGAAGCAATGTGGCTTCACAAGCTTCTGACAGATTTACTTGACCATGAGATGGATCCTATGATGATAACCAAGAGCCATGAGTAAAGCTCCTTGAGAACCAAGTGTTTCTTGATGGATCTAAATACGATGAGATGAAATATACTTATTTCAGAGATATGATGTAGAGGAAAATCATACACATGCAGTACCTTCCTACACATGAGCAGATTATAGATATCTTCACCAAATTAACTTCGTGAATAATGGCTCCCTAGTTGAGAGGGAGTGTCGATAACTCCAGCCGATACAAAATTCAAAATACATCAGTGTGAGCATTGGCATGATAAAAAATGCCTCCCTAGCTAAGAGGGAGTGTTGATGAATGCAGCTATGTGAGAAATTCTTCAGCTTACAAACCTATGAGGTGTGGATCATTGTAGCTATGTAAGTCTTTCTCTCAACTTACAAAGTCTTTCTCTCCAAATGAGTTCAAAACCCGTGGAATAATAGGTACACATTTTTTGAAGACAAATCTTGGATCTCTCTTGTTTATCTTGAAGTTTTATAACTTCTTTGACAAGTTTTAGAATCAGACTCTGAAGGGTCGAGATAATTGCGTCTTTTTCCTCCATTACGCCTCACATTCTCTCCAAGATCAACATTCCATAGATCTGTCAGCCATATGTCAAAATATGTGATATGGGTAAATCTGGTTTTTGGTATAGAGACTCATTGCACAAGGATTCTCACACTCACCAAAAATATCCAATACCCACATCGTAGTTTAGAAGACAAATTTGTTTTATCAGATATATAGTTGCCACATATCCATCAGTGATATCTCAAAATCCATGATGGGTTGATCTCATTTTTTTTAGAAGTACCATAAATTGTTCCGGGAAGTGTCATAGCATTAATCTCAATATGAGGGAGTATTTTTTGGATAGTCACATGGTTTTTGTCCAAATGGGTGGTAACGATGTTGTATTAGGGGTCCAATGGTTACAATCATTGGGAACAATGGCCCTTAATTTTCAAGATCTTTTCATGGGATTTCCCTCAGAAGGAAAGGAAATTGAGCTTAGAGGTATCCAAGGGAAACCCTCTAAGGTGATAAGCTCTAGCAACATGATGAAATTACTAAAAAAAGGGACACCATTATATAATTTCACAATTGTGCTCACTAGATGTTCAAACATCTATTTCCTCTTCTCCATTGGATCTCCAAATAGTTATCAACAATCATTCCAAGGTATTTGGAGAAATGCCTAAGGGTCTTCCACCTGCTCAAGATCATGACCATGCTATTCATTTGCAACCAGGAAGTGTACCACCTAACATTAGGGCTTACAAGTATCCCTATGCATCGAAGAGTGAGATTGAGCGTAAGATTCAAGAAATGTTAGAGGCCAACATTATTCAAATGAGATAACGTTCTTTCTCTTCACTAGTGATGTTGGTTACAAAAAAGGATGGTTGATGGTATATGTGCCCAAATTATAGACACCTCAACAAAACGACCATAAAAAATAAGTTTCTTATTCCTGTCATTAATGAATTATTAGATGAATTGCATGCATCAAAATTCTTTACTAAGTTGGATCTGTTGATTTTTGGACAACATTGGGAAGACATTCTCTTAGATTAATAATTAATAATATAGTTATTGATTATTAAATACTATATATAATAAGTAAATGATAATAAAAAATAGTTATTGATTATCCAAGGGACACATCCTTTCATGGATGGTCACTGTTATCGCACAGTTTGTAGGAAGGGTTTAGGTAGCTTGAGTCAAGGCTTCAAACTGGCGTAACAGGAGCTTCCCCACCCACTGTCACCTCGATGGGGAGCTCTTTCTATTGAGGATGGCTAGTCCAAGGGAGACGTCACTAGTAATCTGGGGTTCTGAAGGGTTAAAGGTTTAATGGATCAAGGTAAGAGATTCCCTTTCACAGATTACTGCCAAGAATGAGATAGTCAAGAAGATATTCCACTGATGATGCACCTGTTTGCGAGACAAGACAAATAATACTAAAATGTGCTGCAATGGTTAGTACTTCAATATGTCAATGACTATCTTCAATATGTATATGAGCAATGATCAAATGTAATTATTGACGAAGTCAATGATTACTAAACAAAGACAAAGACTTATATTACTTCTTCAATAAGTACACCAAGAGATAAGAGCATTCAATGTTCACAATTAAATCCTTGTATTATATCACAATGCAATAAATATCTCAAATCAGCTCATATAAATAATGCTGTTGCGTCACCAATATTGTTGCTGCTATACATGTGATGTCAGCCTTAGATTTAGGTCAGATTTAGAGACAATGAGAAGGACGTTTTGTCAAATCAGCTTGCAAATGTAATTAATGACTCAAAGTCTATCAAATGAGGTGACAAGTGTCAAAACGTTTTGAGCCCAAACAAGTTCTTTAATAGGTATGACGTCACCTATAATGTTGCTGCATTCAGGGTTAGGGTTAGCTAGCCAAGAAGTGGACGTTTTAGCTAATTCAACCAATGAAAATTTATGAAACCTCTATGGCTATGATAAAATGACTCAGCCGCAACTTTCTATCCAAACACAAGTCTAAAACAGACAAGACGTCATCAACATTAGGGTTAGTTCTAGATGCTAGGGTTAGACGCTAGGTTAGGGTTTCAAAATGAAAGAGTTTTGAAAGAGAGTTTAAGCATAAACAAGCTCAAAGGTGTTTCTAGACTAGTGCCTTGGGTTAATGGGGTCAAATGGAGTGAAACTAATGGCTTGGAAGACTTAAACTTAAAGACAAGAGGGTTAGGGTTTGATGGTGTTGCTATGGCAAGGCCACCAAATCAAAAACCCTAAGAAGAGAAGGCTTATTTAGGTGTAGCTAAAGCTAGGCCTAAAGCTCCTTCTTCTTTCCTTAAGACTCCTTTGGCAAAACGGCTAGCTTATAAACACAAATCTATGGCTGAAAAGTGTTGTTTAGAAGACAAGGATTTTCAGAACCCTAGAAGCAAACCCTAGGTGTAAACTAAATTAGGCCTAGGACGCCTTCTTTCTTCAATTTGTGTTCAAAGCTAACTCAAGAAAAGAGGAAGTCTAGTGTAGCTATGGCTAGGCTAAAACTTCTCTAATCAAATGGCTATAAGCTTTTACCATGGGGACATGAAGCCACAACCTACTTGTGTGTTGGCTCCCTAGGGTTTGAAGATTAAGCAAATGATAACAAAGTAATAATGCATGCAAGATATTTAATCAACAACCATTCATTCAAGAAGTTTTGATGAGAAAACACTCACAAATTCATGAAGAAAGCATAATCATACCCTAGTTGTAAACCTTCCAATGATAAATAGAACCACATGCCAAAGAATAGTCCTCCAAGAGGTTGCACCTCACTCCAAAAGAGAAGAATAACCAAGACAAGAGCTAAAAATGTCACTCTCACAAGAGAGCAAGTTGTGTTATGATTAAAATGAGAGGCAACGTCCTCTATTTATACCAATCTTATGACCTTTAATTAACAAAATAGGTCATCAAAACAGTTGACAAGGCTGACATTACAATATCTCAATTATTTGTCACTTTACATGCTAAAAATGTCAAAAATGAGCAGAAAATGGAGACGTCAGGCCCCTAAAGGGAGACGTTGGCCCTTTTAGGGCATAATCAGCATCCAGTAAGCCAGACGTTGGCCCCCTTGGGGCTCTTGCAACCTGCTATGTGTGCCAAACAAGCCTAGTACACTGGCACATGCTCCAGAAATCGTCCAGCCTGCCCTGGGTGGCGTCCAATCCATCTAGGTCAACGTCCCATCTGCAAGGGGCTGATCCCCATAGGTCAAATCTATGCCAAATGTCCTGATGAGGGCACCCTTCTTCTTCTTGTGCAAGGGCTCGTCACAACTCTGTCCTGCCTCTGCCATCCCAGCAACC
>CBVK0100465235.1:0-20637 GCA_900067695.1 Picea abies | reverse complement strand
CGACAACTTGTCCACAAAAAGGAACACTCTCGAGTCTTGTTTTAGTGTTTTTTCAAACTCTCTAAATGTGAAAAACCACCAAGATTACCTTCTCTAGCATCGTAAAAGTTCACATGAAAGGAGTCTTATTTTGTCATACTTAATCACATCACATGTCTCATCCTTGCGTATTTTTCCTAATGTTGCTATCAACTGAACCTTCAAATAATTCCTTAAAGACAAGCCTTACAACACTTTTTCCCTTGCGATATGACACCTTGACCCATCAAGGAATTTTCCCAAGTGTCCTTACCCTGCACATGTCTCCTTACACTGAGCATCAGTATGTTCAATGCGCTTGCAACCAATTTTCTTTCCCATGACATTCATTCCTCCTTTGTAATGTAGAATTCTTTTATTCTTTTTCAATCTCGTTAAAAATTTGAAAAACACAAAAAAAATCAAATATTCCAAAAAGAGGGGACGAGATATACATTCTCTTTTTTCGACAGCAAGATAGTCGCCCTTGGAAAAATCACATCCTTCCATTTGTTCAACAAGCATTGGGATCTAGTATGACCTTAGGAAGTTGTTCTCTCTACATAGAGTTGTTTCCTCCTCTATTTGGTTACTCTTCCAAAAATATGGAGAGTTTGTGGTGCCTCCTATATAACAAACTTATGTCAATGTTATGTTACCCGAGTCTCATTATTTTGTGACGATTTTGTCCAAGGGAAGTTTTATCCAACTTGAGTCGACCATTCTACAGTTTATCTCTTGACTTGCATGAGTAATCCATCTCGAGAGTCGAGTCAAGTTCAGATTCAAAATCATTGAAGTTTTGTTCCTGATGATTGTGGTCCTCCAATATTTATTGAATGACATGTCAAAGACCTCAGGGTAGTGATTCTTACACTCCTATTGTACTCCTACCTGATTTTTCAAGATATTGTGATGCAAGAGCATCGCTATCAAAGTACAAGTGAAAGACAGTTGGATGCACTAGCACATATTTTGAAATATTTTGAATTCCAAAGTTGGCGTATTAATGTAATATCTGAAAAATGTTTCGAGGTATGAACAAATTTAATGATCGGAGGCTAAGACATCGCATAAGATTGATGAGGAATGAATTTTTCTTTAATGTGAAGGATTGTAGTACAGATCTGGAGCATTCACTCTTATCTATCTGACTCAAATATCTATTGTAATAAATAATAAGTAGTTGAAAGATTTTATTTTTCGATAGGATATATTAGAGTAGTTGGAGAGAAGAACTTGAATACTCCCTTTGTATAAATATTTGTATTGTTCTCAATAAGAGGTTGTTGAATCTAGTGTGTAGATTTCTATTGTAGACAAGAGTTGAGAGCTACGCAGAAGTAGTGTGTGTATGAATGTAGCCTTCAGTTGAATGAATATAACAAAGGAACATTGTCCTAAATGTATGTTGTTGTTGCATCTATCTGAATGAGTGAATGATAGATTTGTTTCCTTATTCCCTATTATTTATTGTTCTTATATCTATGCATGCATTTACCTGGTTGAATGTATGAGCCACTGTGAAGACTAAATAAGTTTTAGTTGCTTTCTCTTCTACGAGTGAGTGCAAGGAGTGAATAGTGTCCACAAGGAGTGCGTTGATAGATTCTTTTTCTAATCGTAGGCTTATAAGAGATAGCATGAAATTATGTCTTCAAGGACTGCATAGACGTTCGCTAGGAGCGCATGATGAAATTTTCAGACTCAAAATCTTAGGAGTAGTGCGAGATTAGTCATAGAAGAGAGGAGTTGGAGAACAACTGCAAAGAGAGTGAAATCACCCACAGAGAAGTTAGGTGTGGAAGAGAACCTGTTGCAAGGCGTGAATAGGTTAGGACTTTGACTAAGTGTCAAAGGGAGTGTTTTTCAAAATGAGAGAAGGTTGAGAAATTTAAGCGCAGAAGGGAAAGCGAAGGAAAATATTCGAGAAGGAGAAACCATGTGGTTTTCATCAAACGTATATGGATAAGATTCATCTCAAAGGAAGGTAAAAAGTTCCATACTGTCAAACCCAGAGGAACTGCACAGAGGTTGGTCATAGGGTGTTTTAGTACTTCATAGTTCAGGAATTCTGGAGGTGTTGTAAGTGAAAAATCACAAACTCACGTAGCCGCTAAGTAATCACAACCATTGGTTGTGTAGGAGATACACGGCATAAATCTGTAATTTCAGGTTAGATCACTTTGGAAAGAGTTGAAGGTAGAACTCGCTACATTTGTGAAGTCCGTATTCGTGAAGGGTTGGCCCATGGTCATAGTCTATGATCGCCTAAGTGAAGGGTTTAGTCCGGAGTTAATACTCTTGAAATTGAATGTTATCGAGAGTGCCAAAGAGTGAAGGAACGGGTAGTTCATCCCTATGGGTAACACAAAAGGGACCTATGTGTGTGTGTGTGTGTGTTGAGAATTCAGGGTTTTTTGAATGCCCGAAGAGTCAGTTTGACCCGAGATTTTGAAGATACAAAACTGATAGGTCGCAGAGCCCTAAAAGAGGGAAGTCAGTATGCTCTAGGAGTGGTATCAAAGAAGATACATAATTGATTTATGTAGAAAGATAAGTAGGTTGATATCGGCAAGAGGTTTCAGAAACGTCAGCACAATTTCGCTTAGAAAACGTGTTGAGCCACCCGTAGCAAACCAAGCTATGGAAAGAGAGATGAGAGAATTGTGTGCAAGGCTGGATGCCATGGAAACAACACAAAGGAGAGCACATGATGTTGGAGATGTCAAATATGCAAAAATCGAAGAAGCTATAGCAGAGAATGTTGTGGAAGAACACTTGTTGAAAGAGGTTGTCAAGTTGGGAGTGAGAGAAAAGATCGACGTCCCAATGTACGAAGGTAATTTAGACAAGGAAGAATTTATTGATTGGATACGAGGAATGGATAAATATTTCAAATATAAATAGTTCTAGGAAGAGAATAAGGTGACACATTTCATTACTAGGCTGAAAGGACATGCAACACTCTATTGGGATGAACTACAGGCCGTCAGGAGGAGAAAACGCAAAAAAAATATTAATATTTGGCATCTAATGGTAGCCAAGGTAAAGGAGAAGTTCATACCCAAATATTACCAGATAAATCTGTTCACAAGGATGCAGAACTTGAGACAAAAAGGGATGAATGTGAAGGAGTACACAAAGGAGTTCTACAGATTGAACATTGGGGTTGGACAGAGAGAGAGAGATGAAGAAAAAGTTTCCATATACATCAATGGCCTGAGATATGATGTCCAGGACAAAATTAGCATGGAAACAATTAGAACAGTAGAGGATCCGTATTAGATTATGTTGAAAGTGGAAGAAAAGTTGTCCAGGAGGTAGAGTCAACAAAATAGAGGAAGAAGCTTGAACAAAGGCAAAGAAGTTGCCCAGGAAAAAGCCCAGAAGCCCAAGGACAAGGTGGAGAAACCACGTAGTCACTTTGAGAGAGGATGAAGTTCCCAAGGAAGGAAGAGTGGTGTAAGAAACTCTTTTCCCAAAGGAGGAGGAAGAGGCAGAGGAGGAGGAGTAAGGTGTTGTGCCTATGGAAAAACAAGGCATATGTCTTGGGATTGTCCCGAGAGAAAGAAAGAAGGAGTTGAAGCTCACATTTTGGAAGTGTAGAAATGAGATGTTCAGGAATAAGGTGTAGAATATGGGATATATTTGATGATGAAGAAAGTTATCTTGAAGCGAGAGCCCAAAATTGGAAGGCCAACATAAAGGAACGGTTTGTTTAGGATAACCTACGAAACGAAGGATAGGGTTTGCAAGGTGATAATTGATAGTGGGAACACTGAAAAATTAGTATCCACTGAGATGGTGGAGAATATAGAGCTAGAGACGACTGCACACCTGACGTCGTACAAAGTCTCATGGTTGCAGAAAGGTCATCATGTAATAATAACTAAACAATTCCTTGTTGAATTTAAGATAGGAGGATATAGAGATGAAATTCTATTTGATGTGATTCCCATGGATGTATGTCATGTTTGCTTGGGAAGACCATGGAAGTATGACAAGAATTTCATTCATGATAAGAGGAGAAATAATTACACCTTAGAGAATAATGGTAGGACACATATGTTGTTTCCAATAGAAGAGAACAAGGTGAAGTATGAAACTCACACGAGTTTACTTCTCATGAGTGGGAAGGAACTCCCAAATGAAATGAAAAGGAACAGGAGATGAAATTTGTTGTAGTGAGGAAGCTGAGGGTTATCCTTACTAGTACTTCAATGGAATATTTGCCTGAGGAAGTTCAAGAACTATTAGAAAATTTAGCTGACATAGTAGTGGATGATTTACCAAGTTCACTACCACCTATTAGAAGTATCAATCATCACATTGATTTGATACTAGGGGAAATCCTGCCGAGCAAACCAGTGTGCAGGTTGACACCTCAAGAGAATGAGGAGGTGAAAAGATAGGTTTAAGATCTGTTAGACAAAGGATTAGTTAGATAAATATTGACTCCATGTGAAGTACCAATTGTAATGAGTCCAAAGAAGGATGGAGGATGGAAAATGTGTATAGACTCAAGAGCCATAAACAAGATCACCATCAGATACATATTTCCATTTCCTAGGATGGATGACTTGATGGATTGTTTGAGTGGAGTGAGCTAGTTTTCAAATATATATTTGAAAAGTGGATATCACGAGATAAGGATGAGAGAAGGTGATGAGTGGAAAACAACATTCAAGACAAATGAGGGGTTGTATGAATGTCTTGTTATGTCGTTTGACTTGACAAACACCCTAAGTACTTTTATGAGGCTGATGAATGAAGTGTTGAAATCTTTCATTCACAAGTTCATGATTGTATAACTAGATGATATACTGGTCTTTAGAAAGACTAACGGGGAGCACTTGAGACATTTGACATTATTAATGAGGAGGTTACAACAAGAGAAGTTGTTGATTAATCTGAAAAAGTCCTATTTTATGATGAAAAAACTCATATGTTTTGGGTTTGTGATCTCTTCAAATGAATTGAATATGGATCCCAAAAAGGTGAAAGCAATCAGGGAGTGGTCTTCACTGAGAAATATCTTTGAGGTAAGAAGATTCCATGGATTAGCAATTTTCTATCAGAAGTTCATCAAAACGTTTAGTGGGATTAGTGCTCAAATGATGGATACAGTGAAGAAAAGACACAAGTCTTTCAAATGGATAGAAGAGGCTGAGAGGATCTTCAACATATTGAAGGGTAAAATAACAGAACAATTGATTTTGGTATTGTCAGATTTTAGAAAGACATTTTAGGTGAGATGTGATGCGAGTGGAGCTGCAATTCGAGTGGTCTTAAGTCAAGATAATAAGTCTGTTGCATATTTAAGTGAGAAGTTGAACGAAGCTAAAAATAATTAATCCACATATGAAAAGGACTTTTATTCCATAATTCAAGCCTTGAAGAAATGGAGGCATTATATCGTAACAAAGGAGTTTGTTTTCTACAGTGATAATCAAGCGTTGCAATTCATAACTAAACAAGAGAATTTAAATGAGAGACATGCAAAGTGATATAGTTTATGAAAAAAATCACTTATTTTATTAGAAATATTTTTTGAAGTGCTAACAAGTTTGTGATGCATAGAGAAGGAGAATTTTGATTCTGCAGTAATTTTAGGTCAAAACTCTAGGGTTTGATCACCTTAAGGATATGTACCATAGTGATCCAGATTTTGGGGAAGCATATGAAGCGTGTTTGAATCTTGTACTCAAAGACATAATCCACTAGGTCGAATATCTAATTCAGGGTGGGTTTTTGTTTATAGGATTCTATTTATGCATACCAAGATGTTCGATGAGGGATAATTTGTTGAAGGGAAATCATAGTGGAGGTCTAACCAAACATTTCAGCCATGACAAAAAATTTGCTCAATTAAACGGTTCATGTTGTTGGCCAGGTATGAGAAAGGAGGTGAGTAGGTTTGTAAACAAGTGTAATATTGGTTTGTATGGTGAGTGGAAGAAGAAAAACACTGGGTTGTATCAACCATTGGCTATTCCAAAGAGGCCTTGGGATGCGATAAGCATGGATTTCATGTTGGCATTGCCAAGGAGACAAAGAGAAAGTGATTCCACATTTGTGGTAGTTGATAGGTTTTCAAAGATAACACAATTTATCCCATTCCAGAAGACCAGTGATGCAACACATGTTGCAATTTTGTTTTTCAAAGAGGTTGTGAGACTCCATGGATTTCCCAGGAGCATAGTTTGAGACAGGGATTCCAAGTTTGTTGGTCATTTTTGGAGGACATTGTGGAAGAAATTGTGGACAAATATATATTTTAGTTATGCATATCACCCACAAATAGATGGGCATACCGATGTGGTGAATTGAAGTTTAGAAAATTTGTTGAGGAGTTTGGTCACTGAACACCATAGTTAGTGGATCAAATTCTACCACAAGTAGAGTTCACATATAATGACTCAGTGAACATGAGCACTAGGAAAATTCCATTTCAGATAGTATATGGAATGAATCCGAGGGGAGTGTCGGAATTGAGAGATATGAAGAAGAGAAAATTTAGGAGTGGTGGAGCCAAAGACTTCACTGCAGAAATGTAGGAACTTCATAATCAGATCAAGGAGTAGTTGAAGAAGAGCAACAATGAATACAAATGTAGAGTTGATCAACACAGGAGAAATATTGAATTTGAATTTGGATATCAAGTTCTAGAACATCTGAGGAAGAATATGTTTTCGAGGGGAACATATAATAAGTTAAATTTGAAAAATATAGGGTCGTGTAAAATCCTGAGAAGATTTGGGGAAAATACTTATGAGATAGAGATTTCATAAGATGTGGGTATATTTCCCATATTCAACATTGCAAACCTATATCCGTACAGGGAAGATGGAGCCAGATAATTCGAAGATTAAAGGAAGATATAGTGGGAGAGACAAATTCCTATAATAGAGAAGTGGCATATGGAGAAGATCATAGATCAATGAGGTGGTAAGAAGATCAGGAGGAAATCGTGTTTTGAATATCTGGTAAAGTGGAAAGGTCGACCAGTAGAAGATCCCAATTAGGTTGGTGAAGAAAACATCCAGAATGATGGAAGGTTTATGTAGGAGCGCATGGACAAGATTCTATGAATTTTTCAGCTAGAGGAGTATCATGCAGGAGCATCGCCAACAAACTACAAGCGGAAGACATATAGAGGCACTAGTACGTATTTTGAAATATTTTAAATTCCAAAGTTGGCATATTAATGTAATATCTGAAAAATATTTCGAGCTATGAACATCTTTAATGATAGGAGGCTGATCCATTGCATAAGATCGATGAGGGAATGTATTTTTCTTTAATGTTAAGGATTGCAGTACATATTGGGAGTGTTCGCTCTTATCTATATGACTCAAATATTTATTGTAATAAATATTAAGCAGTTGAAAAAATTTATTTTTCGATAGGATAGTTTAGATTAGTTGGAGGGAAGAACTCGAAGAGTCAGTTTGTATAAATATTTGTATTGTTTTCGAGAAGAGGTTGTTGAATCTAGTGTGTAGATTTACATTGTATCCAAGAGTTGAAAGCTACACAGAAGTAGTGTGTGTATGAATGTAACCTTCAATTGAATGAATATAAAAGAGGAACATTGTCCTAAATTTATGTTGTTGTTGCATCTATCTGAATGAGTGAATGATAGATTTTCTTCCTTATTCCATGTTATTTCTTGTTATTATATCTATGCATGCATTTACCTGGTTGAATGTATGAGTCACTGTGAAGAGTGAATAAGTTTCAATTGTTTTCTCTTCTACGAGCAAGTGCAGGGAGTGTAGAGTGTTCGCAAGGATTGCGTTGATAGATTCTGTTTCAACTCGTAGGCTCATAAGAGATAGCATGAACTTATGTTTTCAATGAGTGCATATACATCTGCAAGGAGTGCATGACAGAGTTTTTGTACTTGAAATCTCAAGAGGAGTAGTGCGAATTTAGTCACATAAGAGAGAAGGAGTTGCAGAATAGTTGCAATGAGTGTGAAATCACTCGTAGAGAAGTTAGGTGTGGAAGAGAACCTGCTGTAAGGTGTGAACATGAAGGAACTTAGACTAAGTGTCTAAGGGAGTGTTCTGAGGAATGAGAGAAAGTCGAGAAAGTGAAGTACAGAAGGGAAAGTGGATGAAAATATTCAAGGAGGATGAACCCCAAGGTTTTCATCAAAATTATGTGGATAAGAGTTGTCCCGGAGGGAGGTGAACAATTCAATATCGTCAGACCTAGAGGAACTGTGCAAAGGTTGGTCATAGGGTTTTTTGGTAATTCATAGTTCGGGAAGTCTGGAGGTGTTGTAAGTGTAGAGTCGCAAACTCTAGAGTCACAAAGTAATCGCAAACGTTGGTTGTGTAGGAGACATGTGACATTAATTTAAAAGTTCAGGGAAGAGCACTTCGAAAATAGATGAAGGTAGAACTCACGACATTTTTGAAGTCTGAATTCGTGAAGCGTTGGCCCATGGCCATAGTTTGTGATCTCCTAAGTGAAGGGTTTAGTGCAGAGTTAATAATCCCAAAATTGAGTGTTACTTGGAGTGTCAAAGAGAAAAGGCACAGATATTTTGACCTTGTGGGTAACAAAAAAGGGACCTGTGTGTGTGTGTGTTGACCATTCAGGGTTTGTTGAAGGTCCTAAAAGTCAATTTGACCCGAGAGTTTGAATTTCCAAGACCAAGAGGTCTCGTAGTCCTAAAGGAGGGAAGGGTATATGTGCCATATTGAATTTTTTGATCGAGTTATGAAGATCCTCATCTCTAGCCATAACTGTTGATTCTTCTTGAATATGCATATTATATTGTACTTGTATATCTTCAAATGATTTTGAGATGTAGATTCGTTGTCTATTTCTCATAGCTACACTTTAAATAAAAATTTATATGACATGGATCTAAAGTGTACTTGATTGGAAAGCATGGTTAGTTCCTCCCAAGCATGGATATTCCCACCTCAGAGAGATTATCATTGTTTTGTAGATGGTAAAGATATTGTAATTTTTTTTTACCATGATTTTCTATTTTGACCTCACACATTAGGGGGAATCTATTATAGACCAAAAATGCCTTACCTATGCATACATGGAATTGTCCTTTCCACTTACATAATTTTCCAAATTACTGTTGAGGCTTCTTCTTAAAAAAACATTTTTTGGAACATGTATGTGACTTGCTAAATTTATTTCCTGGGTACACACGTGAGATGCATACTAGTTATCCCATGTACATATGCGATCTTCATACTATTTATCCCACATTTACCTCAAAAAAATGCAAAAAATATAAAATTGCAAGGAATTCGACGAAGTTTATGGGATATTGATGGTTTCCCAACCATTTTACCCATTATATCTTGTCCCCAAACCGAATAACCATGTTTTTCTCATATAAAAAGAGTTCTTGGCATCTCATTTACAACAACAAGCAATATAATAAGAAAACTATGCCAAAATCCCTTCCCCTTCTTAGCCCAAGTTTTGCATCCTATTTTGATATTTGGCCTCACTATTCCCCTCCAACCCTTTCTCTTAATACAACCCTTTCCCATTTACCAAGTGATAAGTTGGTTGTGATAAGTAAGCATGGGTTTGATGCACTCAGAGCCATGATATAGGATCCCATACCTAGTTCGTGGAGCAATTGACAACGAAAGTTTTAAAATTTTTGATCTTAATATTGAATAAAAGATTTCATTCATGTCCCAAAATATTGTGTCTATATTTTTTTATTGATTTATGCATTTATGTCTATATTTGAATATTGAATGTGATAAGTAGAGATCGTATACATTGTAGCATTATTTTCCTAAGTTTTTGCAAGTCATATTTGACAGGATACTTGCAATCTAGGAAGTTGCAAAGGTGAAGGAGATCCACACCAACTGCAAGCCTGACCAAAGGTGCACCTATTAACCTTCTTTCCTCTCTCTTTTCATTTTGTTTAGATAGTTTTTGGGAAACTTAGGAATATAACTATCTTTTAAGGGAAGTCAATAATTTGCCTATACTTCGACCCAGTATAGGGGGATTTTCCCTACTAACACCTAGCGCACACACTCATTACCTTAACTTTGGATGATATTCATTGTAGATAGTAGAGATGATACATGAAAAGTGTTGAAAAAAAATTATTCACAAATATTGTGTCAAGGTATACTATGGTTATAGGACACACCCAAAATGAGTGTGGCTATGAAGCTAGGAAACTCTTCCGCGAACTCCAGCGAGAAGAAAATGGAGCTTAAACAATCACTTATGTTATCCTAAATATGACATGCGTTAGTCATTAAATAGAGAAGAAACTATGGAATTCATGCCCAAGAAATGAAGAGGGAAAAATCCAATGGATATTTTCATGGTAAAATGCATACGCTGAAAACAAAATAGAGGTTCGATAGATAGAATTTCCAAATATGAGTTGGTCATAGAGATGAATTTATATATAATGATGATACTAGGTTTAAATTTCGACTACAAATTAACACTATCGCAAGATAGTTATAAAAAACAACAAATTCAATTGGGTTTAGTTAAGGATAAGAAAAGAAAGAATAAAAAAATCATGCACAATATAGAGAGGAATTTTATTATATATCCATACTACATTCTCTGCGAAAATTAGCAAATGAACAAAAAACTAAACCATCCTTATTCATTAACAAGTCAATTCAACTATGAAATGTTTAACATACTAATCAATAATAGAATTAATTCATGCTAAATAAATTAACGTTTGAGGAAAAATCATGGTTTAAAATTGGATCCCGTAACTTCAACAATCAACATCGCTATGAATTTGCACCACAAATTTTATTCATTTTAATCATGGAATGGTTGTGAACAAAAATTTAAAACATCCTTGTTCGATACTAATTCAATTAAATTCCAAATTGTTCAGAATACTAACCAGTAATATACTAGATTCACACCTAATAAATTAACATAATTAGTAAAAAGACTTCATGCCTAAACAAAACAATATTTAATATCCACTTCAGTTCCTCAATTGGTCCATTTACATATTCAGTCTCTTAATTACTAATATATTAAACCAAGAAGGTTGACACTTGATTTTGATCTTCAATCAATAATTTGTGTAACAATCCTGTCATTTTCTTTCCAATCCCAAGATGTCTTTGGTACCTCCCAAACAATTTTATGGGTAATCTTCTTCCCCCTTAGCTTTCCAAGCCGCAAAAGGGCCACACACAAGAAACTAACAAACAATAGCTTCAAGGATTTCCTCGCAAGGAAGAGATTCCACTCTTTATACAAGCTTGGTATCCCAACTCTCACAAGTAAAACATAGTCCACAAAATTTTGGCAGCATAACATTACCAAGAAAAGTGATATCCCTTTCCCTTCTACACCATTTGTTTTATATAAATTTCCTCACTAACACATGTCCTCATTCACAAATAATTAAATTTTTATATTAAAGTAATTGTGATTACTCACCCACACACTTTTTACACTCTCCCCAAGTTTCACAAGTAAATACCATTTTTATTTTATTTAAAATCCAATTTCCCCCACATTCCCCAATGTGTTCCTATTTTTTCTCTTGGTTGTCCCTTAGTTCCCCAATTTCGCATTTAAGGAGTGTCTCCTAGCTAGATCTTAGTTAGAGTTTGATTAGGATTCTTATTCTAGTTAGACTTAGTGTAGTTTGACTCTAGATATTATTCTATATGTACACATATTGTCTCATATTATTATATCCTTCTATTTTAAATTACAATTTATTACTTCCATGCACACATGTGGGTTTTATCCAACCTTTAGATTTTTATTCACCTTTTTCCTAGAGTTTAATTTTATCTCAATTCATTTAATTTATTTAATATTTTTAATTAGTCCCTTAATTAAAATTAGAATTAGGCTTAGTCTTCAACATAGGCTTAGACTCTTATTAGGATTCTAGATTTATAATTTACTAATTAAATAATTATTTTATTCTAGCAAGGTCTAAATATTCAATGTTTTTCTAGGCCACCTAGATTTATTGACTCATGTTTTAATTATGCGATGTTCCCTTCAAGATGCACCTCTATGATCCAAGGGTGCCACTCACTGTTGAACAGTTTTGGAGGTTTGTCCAACCCATGGATTCAGCACTCCATTCGATCAACCTTGTGAGAGACTAAGGACTTATAAGGAATAAGGATTCCATCTTATTGTGTCCCCCTTAGGAATATTCATTAGCAACTGTCTCTATCGGCCCTCATGACATCGTGGACCTCTTGAACTAGGTAATCGTTAACCTATAGTTCATACCACAACGAGAGTGCTAGTAGGATATGATAGGAACATTGCAATGACTCTCCCTCAAATGTATGGTTTCTTTGCATGGTCCATTTCCCCATTATGTGAGTCATATTAGCAAGCATCGTCAAGCATACATCCACTAACAAAAACAATGTCAATAATGGATGTACATAGATCATATTGTAATCAATCTTGTGTCACATGTGTGTAAAATGAAATACTCAAACAAATACAATCCAATCCTTGACTCAATCTAGAGTCCAAGGAAGTTCATTAATTCCATCAACATCCATAACCTGTCATCTGTCCTACACACTTGGGAAAACTCATCAATATCATTTTCCAATACATATACATCAAAATAAAAATAAGTCACAACACATCATTATCATCATATATAACCCATAATCAAAAGAATTCATAATGTACCATAACCAAATCACTTTCATACAAGTGCCCTCAAAGAATAAGTCAATAAAAGTGTTCTCAGTAGAACGAGATGTTACATACACCCCATCTTGTTTTAAACTTCATCCTAAAGTTTGTACAATATATAAATGCAAGTAAATAAATGTATCTAACATAGATCTATATGTCTAATCTATCAAACAAGTAAGGAAACTATTGACAAATCTCGTATGTGTCCTCCTAGGTAGCAGAGTGTGGACTATAGTTGTCCCACTACACCTTGACCTAATCAACTATTCGACATCGTAGTTGTCGAATGTAATGGTCCAGAATGTAGATTGGCTCTTCCATGAGAGCACCCTCATCTGATACGTGCAAAGAGATCATGTCAATAACATGTGATGGATCACTAATGTAATTTCGTAAAATAGATACATGAAATACATCATGCATAACCTTAAAGAATTGGGAAATGATAGTCAATAAGCCACAAGTCCTTTCTTTTACACAACCTTGAAAAGTCCCATGAAACTAGGAGATATTTTAGCACCCTTTCCAAACTTGATCGAACTCTTGTGTTGTTTTACTTGCAAGAAAACATTGTCTCTAACTTCATAACTGCAGTCAACATGATGCACATCAACATAACTCTTATGTTGATCTTGTTCTTATTTAATCATTTGTCTTATCAATTGTATATTTAATCCTAACAGAATGCTATCCTCAAGTCAATCACAACTCAACAATGTCCAACACAGTCGCCCATAAAGAAACTAAAACGGTGCCCTCTTAATCGTACTTTGGTAATTTTTATTGTATGCAAACTCTACAAGTGGAAATAAGTCTTCCCAACGTTTTTGTTGGTCCATTACATACATACGTAACATATCCTCCAAAATGTGGTTCATTCTTTTTTTTTTTAGATATGTCTCTAGGTGATATGTTGTACTGAAATTCCATTTCATTCCCAGTGCCTCTTGGAAACTGGTCCAAAATCATCTTATAAACATCGATCCTCGGTCGAATATGATCCTTCTTGGTACACCATGTAACCTCACATTCTTTCTAACAAAAAAATTGTCTATATCTAGTCCCTGATACATCATACACACTAGAATAAAGTGTGCGCTCTTAGTTAGAGTGTAAACTACAAAAAATCTTGAATCATGTCTCCTTGTCCTCAATGGAAATCCAACAAAAAAATACATTGAAATTAACTCCCATTTCGATTTAGGAATAGCATGTGGCTATAATAATCTTGCTGGATGTCTATGTTTAGCCTTCACTTGTTGACATTATAGACATCTCGCCACGTATCTAACTATTTCTACTTTCATTCATTTCCAAAATAATAAAGGATTGAGGTATGCCCTCATCTTCATGACTCCTGGATGATCCATGGAAACTTCTTGATGAACTTCGCTTTGGATTAAAATTCTTAATTTGTCATTAGGTGGTATATAAATTTTGTTGATAAATCTCAACAATTTTTCATTGTCCAATGAATAAGCTTCAAAATTTGATACCATCATGGTATTTTGTCCAATAAAATCCTTAACTTACTTATACTAGTCATCGTCAATCTATAGAGCTAGAATGTTTTCTCAAATATTTGTCTTAAAAGGTATTACTGAGAATATTTTTGGTATCTGAATCAACACATTTTCTACTTTGTTCATCATTCCTTTAATATATGAGATCTCATAGTCATATTCGCTAACTAATTCTGACCAATGCCTCCATCATGCATTCAATTCTCTCTGAGTAAATATATATTCCAATCCACAATGATTTGTCTTTAATTCCAATTTTCATCCAATTAGATAATGTCTCCATACTCTCAAGGCATATACAATTGATAATAAATCCAAGTCATATATTACATATTTTTCTCATGCCTTCTCAATTTCTTTTAAATGTAAGCGATCACTCCACTATCTTGCATAAAAAATCCTCCTAAACCTTCCTTGGATGCATCTGTGCATACCAAGAATTCTTTGACCATGTCAGGGACTTTTAGTATAAGAATTGTCGATAACAACTCCTTGATATTTTGAAATTCTTCTGTGCATTTCTCTGTCCATACAAACTTCTTCTTTTTCTTATGCAATTCCATTATAGGATTTACTATCTTCAAAAAACCTTCTACTAACCGTCAATAATATCCTGCTCACCCCATTAAGCTACACACTTATTGTACGTTTTTTGGTGTTGGCTATTCCATAATAGCCTCTACTTTCGTTGGATCCACATTGATACCTTCACCATATATGATATGTCCCAAGTAATGAATCTTTGATTGGTAAAAGGAACATTTCGATAACTTCTCTCTTAGACACTGTAGGACCAATATCAAGTGTTCATCATACTCTTATTTCATACGAGAAGAAATTAGTATGTCATCATAAACACTTGGAAAAACTTGTCCAAGTATTCACGGAACACCCCATTCATCAAACTCATAAATACCCCTGGGGTGTTCATCAAATTGAATAGTAAAAATGTAAACTCATAGTTTTTAAATCTCATCTTAAACATGGTCTTACGGATATCTTCCTCTTTGATCCATAATTGGTGATATCCTAGTCTAAAGTCGATCTTTGAAAATATCATTTCTCGGTTAATCTGATCAAATAAATCATCTATTATCGACAACAAATATTGGTTCTTGATTGTAGCTTTGTTCAATTGATGATATTCAATACAAAGTCTCCACGATACATCCTTCTTTCTCATGAAAATAACTGGCACAACCCAAAGTGGCACACATGGACATATAAGTACGAAGTCCAACAACTCCTTCAATTTCATTTTCAACTCCTGCAATTTTGGTGTCAACATCCAGTATGGATTTTTTGCAACTGGTTGTGTTCCACATTTCATATCTATGGTAAAATCTAATTCTCTTTTTGGTGGCAAACCTGATAATTCCTCAGAAAATACACCATAAAAATCTTGAACTATAGGAAGGTTTTATAATCCTTCCTCCTTTCCCTTTTATTTTAGTGCTAACATTGCATATAGCTTACATCCCTTGTGCATACTCTTTTGTAGTTGTACGGAAGAAATAAACTTTAAAGACACTCCCTAGTTTCTTCCTACAATCACTCTACTCTATCCCAAAACATCCATCAAACTTAATCGTTTCGTCTTACAGTTAAGTATCGCATCATGTGATTCCAACCATCCCATACCAATCACTATGTTGTAAGATACTAAGATTGTGACAAAAAGGTCTAACTTCATTACAAAATATCCCAAGTTATTCTACTGTCCATAACCTTTCCTTCAACTTTAATTTTGGCACTCGATGCCATTTCTACGTATCTGAAATTTTCCTTATCGACTTCATTTACATTAACTCTCTTTAGCGATGCACTAGAAATAAATCTCTTTGTAGCACCTGGATCTATCAAAATACTAAATGTTTGGTCTCTGATCATACATGAAGTCTCGAGCATAGTGGACTGGTGCTCAACCTAGCAGTTCTTCATCACTACATGTATCCTTTGGGCCTTTCCCAAGTCTCCAACTTTAGTGGGTCCTAATGATCTAACCTATTTGGACTTCTCAATCGGACAATATCATTGGTAATGTGGCTCTCCAAATGTTCAACATCTGGTATTTGTTCCAGTTCTTTTAGTCCCCAAAGTAGAAGTTGTTGGACTAACAATGTGTGATCTTCATTTGTTATATTGAACAGGTCTAAAATGTTGTTGTTGGTGTGGATGATGTTTATGTTTCTATTATGGTTCTCTATAAGGATTCCTTTGCTGAGGAGTCTTTCATTGCGATGTAGAGAACATCGATCCTCTGGGCATGTCTCACTACCCAGAATTTTGTTTGGAATATGTATGATGTTTCTATGCTCGTGATGTCGCATGCCCAGTGTGTCTAGAAGGATTTCATCCATGAATCCCACTCTAAATATCTTCCTTAGCTATGAGGTTCTTCTAAACCACATCATGTAAAGTCTGAGGAATTAATATCTGCACCTTCCCAAGAATGTTGAATTTAAGGACAAACACAAAATTGTTGACCTTTAACCTCTCCATGTTCATATCTGGAGCATATCTGAGTAGCTCCATGAACCTATCCTCATACTCTGGCACTGTACAACTACCTTGTCTTAAGGCGTTGAACTCATCAAGCTAGTGCTTAATGAATTAAACAGACAAGTACCTCTCCTAGAAGTGTTCCTCGAACAACTCCCATGAAACATCTTCAATGACCATGTTTAGTTGAGGTAGGAGTGTCTTCCACCAAATTAGAGAACTCTCTTTCAGTTGGAAGATCTCCATGCAGACCTTCATGTTGGAGGTGTAATCATGAAGTGAGAAGCACATGGCCATGTTTTCCAACCATGCCTCTGTGGCTAAGCCATCCATGGCACCCTAAAACTCAAAAAACGTCACCTTCTCAAGTTCTTTGTATATACTACTACTACCAGCTCGTGCACATTGTGAACCCTCATTAGGTACAAATTCTCTACCCTCATCTTGGTCTAGGCGATTGATCAATGCCTATGACATCCTATGGAAGGATCTCATCATACCTACCACATCTCCCACAACAACCTTCTCCTTCTCAGTAGTCTCTTCAACTCCTCAAGGGTTAGATCCCTCTGGGATGGATACTATTGAAGGAGGCACACATGTTCCTCCTACACCACGATGTCTACTTCCCGTGCATCCTCTAAACATGATTACCTGCATGGACACTTTCAAAATTAATTAGTGATACATATTTAATCATTTAATTTTAACACAATGGAAGGTGTAATGCTCCAATGTCACATGGTTGAACCCACTCTGATACCATATGTAATGTCCCCTCCTTTACAACATCAATGTAAGTGAGTACAGTAGTGTTTTTTTTTTTTTTTAACATCAGATAGAACAAGTGTTACATGAATAACATATATTAATGATTACACAATATATCCTTAACTATTTAACTACACATCAAGTTTTAAATACAAATAACTATTATTTAAAGATCAACCACATCATATAAGGATAACAAAATGTCTACCCTCCCAACCTACCCTGCAAGGTTAGGACCTCCAAGACGCATAATCAATGTTCAATTTTGACCATTAAATGTCTCAAGACTGATGATTGTTCTAAGGAACATGGAGGTATCTACTCCCATAACCAAATATGAACTAGATTCGAGATTAAATTGATGACAAATTAATATAATTATGATGAAATTTAAAATTCACTTAATGACTCTTTATACTTGTGCAAATCTCATCAATTCATCACTCAATATACATCACACTACTCAAATATATATGGTTCCATTCCATTACATAATTGTTGCTAGTATTATAACATGTCAACAAGTAATTCCACCTCTAAACTCAACAAATTAAAATAATGACTAACTTTATTATGACACAAAACACCCTTTTTATGTAACAATCCTTCATTATCACATATATAAACGAAAGTATTTTCACTACTAAAAAGAATTGGAATAAAACCTTTTAAATAGCTATTACTTATATTTACAATTGGAAACTTGCTCATATAATCTCCAATTTTATAATCTTTTTATAAGTTCCATATAATGCAGTACATAATGTTAATACTGTACATCCTAACTTATTAATGGTTATTCAATAAATTACTTGCCAACAATATTCGTCTATTCCTTCCAATTCCTATTATTGGTAAGTTAAGTCTCATAGTTCTTGAAGTCCTTCACTAAAGTTATTTAATAAGAAAAAATAATTATTGTTCCTAGAAACTTCTCTTACAAAGTCATTCTTTTTAAACATTTTAATGTTGTGTAATTATCATATAGAAAACATATGAATATTGCAAGTTTAGGGATACATAAACAAAACGTTCATGGAATCAAGACTATTGACAATACCTCTTAAATTAATAGCTTTGGGAATGCAACACCCATAATTGAAAGAAGTAGACAAATCCAAGTGATGAATCCAAGGTGAGCTAAGATGGCATAGATTTTTCTCGGCCTTGTAGCAATAGACACAAAATAAAGTCCCTAAGCCAGCGTGGAAAACAAATTTTATGTCTCATAAAAAAGCACAAGGTTAACACTATTTTCATATATATATATATATTTGGAACTAGGAGGCATGCATATTCCGCACCGATGAAAATAGTCAAAGGATGACCTCGACATATATATATTTTTTAATGCTACTCTTGTGAATTTATGATCTCGACTCGATCCAGTTTTCCTGGGATTGACATTACCCCTAACCGATTATTAAAACAAATGTACGTTGCTACCTAAATAATAACGAAATATTTTGAATAGTAAAATGTACTTTGCAATTATCATTAGAGAAAAGCGATTAGGTAAAAATTCTTGGAATCTCTTTCTCACATAACCCTTAGATCCTTAACAAAATTTCACTACTAAAATAACAATCCTCCATAGACAATCAAACATTGAGCTCTCTAACCTAGATTCACTAAATACAACGACTTATCCAGGAGCTCAATCTAATTGGTGTTGGAAGGAACCTACCAAAATCATGTGCTTAAAATAAATAAAACAAAACTAGATTAATTCAACGCAGTCAGACATAGTTTCTCTTTACCATCTTTTCCAATTTCACTCATACAAGTCGCAAGACTTTTACACCATATTCCACCTTCCTTTTACACCAGATTCCACCTACCTTAGGTTCTCTGCAAAGGAAAGTTGACAAGACTCTATCTCAAATACTCAACTGTAGGTATTAATCAATCGATAATCTTCAGGCTTACCAATGTTGTGAAAATCATCTGCAATGATAAGAGAAACACCTCCCTCAACATATCTATTAATTTGCACCACATATTTTATTCATTTTAATCGTGGAATGGTTATGAACCTAAATTTAAAACAACCTTGTTTGATAACAATCCAATTCAATTTCGAATCGTTTAGAATACTAACCAGTAATAGAATAGATTCACGCCTAATAAATTAACATAATTAGTAAAAATAATTCATGCCTAAAAAAAATTTCTTTAATATTCACTTCAGTTCCACAATTGGTCAATTTACATATTCAGTCTTTTAATTACTACGATCATAAATAGCAAAATATTGTAACCAAGAAGGTTGACACTTGATGTTGATATTCAATCACGAATTTGGGTAACAATCCTCTCCTTTGCTTGTCAATCCCAAGATGTCACTGATACCTCCTAGTCAATGTTGGCAGTGCTCTTCTTCCCCCTTAGATGCCCAAGCTACAAATGGGTCACACAGAAGAAACCATAAAACAATAGTTTCAAGGATTTCCTCACAAGGAAGAGCTTCCACTCTTTCTACAATATTGTTATCTCAACTCTCACAAGTAAAACACAATCCACAAAATTTTGGCAACACAACATTACCAAGAAAAGTGAGATCCCTTTCCCTTCTACACCATTTCTTTTATAAAAATTTCATCACTGACACATGTCCTCATTCACAAATAATTAACTCTTAAAATTAAATTAATTATGATTATTCACCCACACACTTGTCACACTCTCCCCAAGTTGCAAAACTAAATACCATTTTTCTTTTATTTAAAAGCCAATTTCGTTCACATTCCCCAATGTGTTCCTATTTTCGCTCTTAGTTGTCCCTTAGTTCCCCAATTTCTCATTTAATGAGTGTCTCCTAACTAGATCTTATTTAGAGTTTGATTAGGAGTCTTCTTCTAGTTTGACTTAGTGTAGTTTGAATCTAGATACTATTCTATGAATACACCTATTCTCTCATATTATTATATCCTTCTATTTTAAATTCCAATTTATTAATTTCATACACACATGTGTAGATTTTAACCTTATACAATATTTACTGCAAACATATTTTCAGTAAAAGAACAGAAAATATACAATGGTGAATACAAACATTACACATAGATTTTTCCTCTGGAAACCCAAACCGGGAAAACAAGCATATTATATATTCATTCATAGTGAT
>CBVK0100465234.1:0-11311 GCA_900067695.1 Picea abies | reverse complement strand
TCTTTGCATACAAGGGGTTACAGGGTTACATAGTCAACAATCCAGGGCAGAAATGTTTATGGATCCTCTACACTAAGAGAACTTCTCAGTGCTCACATATTTTGTTAATGAATCTGCAACATTCTTCAAAGTGTCCACCTTCATCAACAATACTTTATTTTCTTCAACGATGTCTCTCACAAAGTGATATTGAATATCAATATGCTTTGACTTTGAATGATAAGTCGGGTTCTTTGCCAGAAAAATAACACTCTCACTATTGTACCAACCCAATGCCTGAACACAATCTTTGTAACCATATTGTTTCCTTACTTGCAGGAGTGATTTCCATGTATTCAACTTTTGTAGTTGAAATTTCCACTACATCCTATCTTTTTATCATCCCACTTATTTCTCCTCCAAACAAGTTAAACACATACCCACTTGTAGATCTCTTACGATCTAGATCTCCATTCTAGTATGCATCTACAAATCCATGTATATCCAGCACTCTCTCCAATCCCGATCTTCCTTGGTAGGACAATCCATAGCTAGCAATGCCATGCAAATACCTGAAAAACCTTTTTACTATTGTCTAATGCTCATTCCCTCATTTTGACATATACCTGCTCAAAACTCCCACTACATGTGCAATGTTCGGTCTAGTAAAGACCATTGGATAAATCAAATTGCCAACTGCACTCGCATATAGAATATGAGACATGTCCTCCTCCTCTTCCTATGTCTTGGGACACTGATTCACAGATAACTTCACACCAACAAGAATAGGAACCTTGACTGGTTTACATTCCTACATATTAAACGTTTGCAATATTGTCTCGACATATTTTATCTGATTTAACCAAAGTTTCCTTTTTTTTCGATTTCTTTTAATTTCCATTCCCAAAATGAAATTTGAAGCATCAATATCCTTCATGTCAAATTTAGAGGACAACTAAGTTTTCACATCCTGGATAATCTCCTTGTTGTTTCCTATCAACAACATGTCATCCACAACATGTCATCCACATACAAGACCAAATAAATCAAATGATCACCAATTAATTTAAAATACAAACAGTGATCCTCTTTGCTTCTTGTGAATCCAAGTACTATCATATAAGTATCAATTTTTTGATACCACATCCTTGGTGATTGCTTTAAACCATACAAGGACTTTTTCGTTCTCCATACCATCTCCTTTCCCTTCAAATCAAATCCTTCTAGCTTCTTCATATAGATTTCTTCTTCTAGATACCCATGTAGTAATGTTGTATGCACATCCATCTGTTCTACTTCAAAATCAAATGCAACATCAACAGATAACATAAATCTTACATAGGTTAACTTGGAAACAAGAGAAAAAATATCACCAAAATCAATTCCCTCAACCCAATAATAACCCTTTTCTACTAACCGATCTTTGTATTTCTCAACTTTTCCTTCTCCATTCAAATTATTTTTAAATACCCATTTGCTTCCAATGAGATTTCTTCCAGTTGGAAACTCAACTAGATCCCAAGCCTCATTTTTATACAAGGCTGCCATTTCTTCGTCCATGGCCTTTTTCCAGAGATTTCCATCCTCTCAATCCCTTGCCTCCCTGACAGTTCTAGGATCATCATCAGTAAGAAAAAAAGAAAAAATTGAACGAAAATCATATGGAGCATACCTTTCCGGTAGCCTTCTTTCTCAATACGATCTCTTCAATATTGGAGTATGACGATCTTCTTCTTTTGTTTCAAGTTCTTCTGTAGAGTCTGATTTATCATCCTTTAAATCAAACTCTATTTCTCTGGATCTTCCTTACTTGGTAGGAATTCCTATTTAACAACATCCTTCATTTCTCTAAATACCACATCTGGGCTATAAACTACCTTCTGAGTTTCTGGATTCCAAATCTTGTAACCTTTGAGACCATATTTATATCCAATAAAGATACACTTTTGAACCTTCTTATCTAGCTTACTCTTTTTTTCCTTTGGAACATGAACATATGCATCACAGCCAAATACCTTGAGATGTGTGAGATAAGGTTCCTTACCAGTCCATACCTCTTGTGGATTCTTCTCTTCCAATGCTGATGAGGGTGATATGTTGACCAGGTAACATCAAGTACCCATTGTCTCTACCCAGAGTTATTTCCCTAACCCGACACCACTGAGCATGCAACTTTCATTTTTCCATCAACGTCCTGGTCATCCTTTATGCAACTCCATTTTGTTGAGGTGTATATGCAGTAGTCTTCTACCTTTCTATACTTCACTTCTTACAAAATTCTTCAAATTCGTTCTCGTAGAACTCTCCACCATTATTTCTCCTTAACACCTTAATTATTTTCTCTATTTGATTCTTGACAAGATATTTAAACTCTTTAAATCTGTCAAAGACTTCAAATTTATTCCTGAGGAAATATATCCAAGTATTCATCGAGAATTCAACTATAAATGAGACATAGTACAAATATTTTCCCAATGATGGGACTGACATAGGTCCAAAAAAGTCACTGTAAACTAGTTGTAAAATTCCTTCTCGCCTCTTTGCCCCAGTGGGAAATCTTACTTGATTCCTCTTCCCATATAGAAAATGTTCATAGAAATCAAAATCTAGAGAGAAGTTAAACATACCTTCAACCATACCTTTATCTTGTAGTGCTTCTTGTAGTGCCCTTCTTTTCCACATCTCCAACATACCTTTACAAAATTTCTGGGAGATTTAGATCTACTATCAGACTTAGATCCCCCACTTGAGAACTTAGATCTATTTATTTCCTGGGAATGTCCTCTTGCAAATAATGCATCTGTGCTCTTTCCTTCCATATTATTTTATCTCATCTCCTCCGAAAATAAGGATGAGACCACTTCAACAAACTTCAAGGCAGTTGTATTACTACCTATGGCCAAAACCAGACTATCCCACGAGTCTAGTAAAGAACACAGTAAACTGATACATTTAGCTTCATTTGAAATTTTAATCTGAATAGATACTAATTGACTTACAATAGTATTGAACGCGTTGAAATGATCTGCCACCGAGTATCCATCTCTCATCCTCAGATTATAAAACTTCTTTATCAGGAATAATTTATTCACTAAGGACTTAGACTGACACAACTTCCCGAACTTATCCCATAAGTCCTTGGCTATAGATTCCTCTGACACATTTAGTAATACTGAATCTGAGAGACACAGTCGGATTGTGCTCTTTTCCTTTCGATCCAACTTTTTCCAATTGTCTACTAAAGTTCCTATAGGTGTAGTACCTGGATCTACCGTGATCCACTGATCTCTATCCACCAATAGATATTCCATCTTGAGCTTCCACAACTCAAAAAGTTTCCCATTAAACTTCTTGATCCCCATTTTCTAATTACTCTCCATTATGTTTCACCTGAAAAATCAATACAACATATCTCACATCGTAATAAGGCTTATCACGGTCATGAGAAAAGCACTTAACCACAAAGGCATCCCTCTGAATCCAACCTTGCTCTGATACTAAATGTAGATTCTAACCTTGTACAATATTTACTGCAAACATATTTTCACTAAAAGAACAAAAAAGATACAATGGAAAATATAAACATTACACAAAGATTTATCCCCTAAAAACTGAAACCGGGAAAACCAACATATTCTATATTCATTCATAGTGATACATTGTTTACAATAAAATATACATATAGGATCCAGTGGCATCCAAAACCCTAACTTAATGACCTGGATTAGTCAACAATCCTAATTCCTTAACAATAAATAGAAAACCATCTGAAAACACTATGTGTCAAAAAACCTTCCAACAATGGACACAAAAATTGAGGCAACATGAAAAAATGAGGAAAAAATGTGACATGTTTTCCGAGAAAAAATAAGTGAAAATAATATAACACATACCCAACAACATGTGCATTTTATCCAACCTTTTTATTGTGCTCACTTTTTTCCTAGAGTTTGATTTATCTCAATTATTTTAATTTATTTAATATTTTTTAATTAGTCCCTTAATCAAACTTAGATGTAGGCTTAGTCTTAGACTTAGGGTTAGACTCTTGTTAGGCTTCTAGATTTATAATTTATTGATTAAATAATTATTTTATTATAGAAAGGTCTAAACATTTCAATGTTTTTCTAGGCCACCTATATTTATTGACTCATGTTTTAATTACATGACGTTTCAAGACACACCTCCATGCTCCAAGGGTGCTACTCTCCTTTGACTGGTTTTGGAATTTTATCCAACCCATGGAGTCAACACTCCATTCGGTTGACCTTGTGAGAGACTAAGGGCTTCTAAGGAATACATATTTTTCGTTATTGTATGCATGTTGGCCTAGGGGCAGACCCAGGATTCAACGCTTTAACAACACACTAAGAAAAACCTAACTATCGGCCCTTTCAGAAGCACCTGCAAAGCAGATGAAGTCTCATCCGAGGTAGAGGTAGGGGGGTTACAGGACTCAAGTGTCTAAAACCTATCTGGGACACAGATCTATGATTACACACTTCAATAGAGCACTTAGCCAATAATATGCATTAATTTATGATTCTTATTCACTTCGTCGATTAATCCTAAATACAGAACAACGCTATAATAAACAGATCAACACCTCTAAGAACTTAGCATCAGTACATATCTAACATTCATTCACATCATAAAACACTAAGAAATCATATATCTATCTATCATACATCAAGAATAGTGCACTAAGAAAACATAAGCATAAACACAATGAAAATAATTGCACAAAGCACATCAACATAGGATATATGTAGTTCACTCCAATGTGGGGCTACGTCCACCAAATATTCTTCTTCTTTATTAGCCTCTTTCAATCTTCTTATATGCATCAAGCCACAGATCGAACTCCACAAAGGACAAAAGATCTGCATGCACCTCGTCAAATCCTCCTTCCCCAGATTAGGTTAAGGAGCAAATCCAACTACAACCACTTGCACTTAGCTCTGCATGTCTCACATACAGTATGGACAAAGAATTAACAACTATTCACACTTAGAAACCCTCACAGTTTCTTGCACAAAGACGTTCAGAAATATTTCTTACATGGCTTAGCTACTTATTTATACATTGCAAAAAGGGCCTAAACATGGGTAAAACGATGGGCCGACATCCCATACCCTTTACATAAACCCTAAAACCCCCAAAAATCCTGCAAAAAGGGAGAGATCCTGGGATCTCCACTTCGCCTGGGTGCTTTGTCTTCGACCAACCTATCGAAGTCCCAAAAATGGTCAAACACGACCAAGGTTCTATCAAAACTTGGTCGAGGGCCAATAGGTCCCCAAAACTCACCTATGACTCATCCCAAGTCACTCTGATCTGGGAAACATTGCTTCGAAGGCATCGAGCTTAGCTCAAGCTGCCTCGACTTGCTACTTTTTCAGAGCGTCCATCTCGGCAAACTCCTGGATTAATTGCTCGGTAATAGGCCCTTCCAGGTGTTGTTCTACTGTTGTAACCACATGTTATAGTTGTGCGCTTATCCTTCGATCTCTTCGAATAGTGTGCAGGCTTCAACCTTCACCATCTAGAGTCGTTGTGTCACCTCCATAAATCTACTCTGGATGGGAGTGACCTGTTGTTGAAATGCATGTTGCTCCTATGACCTTTTCATCTTATCCACTACAATAAGCTTCTTAAGTTCTGATTTCACAATCGACGCCTGCTGCTTCACCTCCTGGAGTTGTTCTTCTAGCCTCCTCAGCTCCGGGTCTTCTGCAAGTCACTCATAGGTCTGTGCACTTTGGTCATTAATTTTCTTTCATTTTTTGGCCAACACCCTGATTCTTTCTATTGCGCTCCTAGCATCTTCTTCCCTCTGATCCTGAACTTCATGTGGAGTGATAGGCACTGCTTGAAGTTCTAGCTCTACTACTCTTTCTTGGAGCAGCTGAATAGCCTCAGCAAGCTTCCCAACTTGGCTCTTAGCTATCTCTTCTCTAGTCTGTGCCAAGTCTGGCACAAAGCTTAATACTCTAGCCACTGCCTCTTTAATCACAATCTGCTCCATGAGTAGTTGATCTTTCTCTTTCTAGATTTTCTCTTTTTCCAGTTCGAACTTCACCTGAAGATCATCTTTTTCTTTCTGCGCAAATTGAATTTTCTCTAAGGCATCCTCCTTTTATTGCCTCAAGGCCTCTATGGCCTTCTCCTTTTCTTCCTAGACTCAACGAAGTCTTATATCTATTGTATCCTCTAGTATGCGTAGTTGGGTCGGCTCATCCCCCAATTCTGCATTCTTTGCTAAAGGTGGCGTAGAGGACACTGTGTGGCTCGACTGGAGATCTTGTTGTACCCCTTTCATCTCTGCCTCGATTCTGTCATACATAGTCTCCTTATTTTCTTCATTTCATTGCAATATACCCTTTGAAGAATCTTCTACAACTTTGATGATGAGGTCAACGTCATCCACTGTGAGAACATTTTGTGACTTGGGTTTGTTGGCTCTGGATTTCTTCCATATTGAGGGTTTCTTCAGAGAAACCTTCATTTTCTTTGATGTCTCTACCTCTGTTAGGGGATTCTTCAGTGGTGTTACTTCTTCCTTTTCTTTCTTTTCTTCTTCCCCTTCCTCTTCTTGGTTTACTTTGTCACCTCCTCCTCCTCTAAGTGAGTCAAGTGCAGTTTCCTCCGATGTGTTGTCCTTCTCTTCACTGTCTATGTCCTGCACTTCCTCCTTCTTCTCCTTTTTCTTAGCGCTGCTTGGTCCATCATACTCTGTTTGGATAACCACAACACTTATGATGAGGTAAGGTTTGGACAGTTCAGCATTGACGGGTACAAGGAATTCAATTGGCCATTCTTTAGTAATCTTTTCTAGGACTTCTTCGGTTAACTTATAAAATGATTGCAGCTCCTCTTTACTTTCATCCTTGCTTGTAGTGATGTAGATAAAGTGGCAGTTTGCGCAAAACTTAGCTAGTGGTCAGTAAGTATGCAAGGTGTTCAGATTCATTCGGGGGAATGACTCAATGGTGCATGTGAGCTATAGGTAATAAGTGTGGAACACCTCATTTGATTTCCATTCCTTCACCATGTCACTTGAATACCAAAAAGTGGTGAACCTCGTGACTAGTGGTTCTAATGGATCGAATTCATGGAATCTCTCTCCCTATGGCATCTCCCACGTGAAAAATTCTATTAAGATCAACAATGACCTAAAGTGAAACTCGTAGCCTTGGTCCTGCGCTTCGCGACAGTCCTTCTCTAATTCATTGACAAGATAGCTCACCTAGTTCATCTGCATCCCTTCGATGCACTTCCCTATATGTTCGACTACGAATCCCGTGACTTGTGTTGGCATGTTATTCCTGACAATCTTTCCAGTGATCAATTGACAATCTAGGGGCACTGCGTTATATTGGATGGAGGATACCTTGTAGCCTCACTTCCCTTTCTCCACATTTACATATGCTTCTTTTATTCACTGTGCCAAGGAGCGATATGATGTATTCCTAGGGTAGAAATCCTGAGGGTCTAGTCCCTCCATGCTTAGTCTAGTAATGAGGTGGATCAATGTCAGATCCACAATGATGTGCATATCCAACCACATGTACCCACCATGGAAGCGTGACAAGAGGAGTTTAATGCACATGTTAACCTACTAATGTTGGCCAAAGTGTGGGATATTCATCACATTCAAGATGGTTGACCTTGCAATCTCCTTGATCCATGACTGGGGAACTATCTTAGGCTTCTTTCGAGTTGTCTTTGTCAGGTAGAGGTGCGGTGCGAGCATCGCATAATTCTTTCTATCTCCGAGGTTGAAATCACTTATCTTAAGAGCTAGGATAAGTCCCAATTGCGGTCCTACTGCACGTATCCCTTTTGGGATGTACGTTGTGATGAGTGTGTACTCGAAATCCCATGGGATGTTGTCACGACTAACCACGCCAACCAAGGGCGGGATATAGTTGCGCAAGATCGATGGAATCTTCTTTGCATTTGCCAAATTGTCATGATGCTTTCTTCTCTTCACTGTCGCGGTTCAGGATGGCACATATCGATGTCCAGTCGAGGGGGTTGCTTGCAATCCTTCCATCGATGAGGCTTGTATACCTGCAGACATAACCTTCTCAACCATAAGGCTGATCAATATTTCTTCTATCGACTTCTCTACTGCGCTACGTTCACCCGAAATACACAGTCATGGTCAAATAGCTTGGGTAGGCAAACAAATTCTCAAGGTAATCAAATCAATGGTGAGGTCTTAGAAAACACAAGGTGGTACACAATCACTTTTATGCTAGATCGAATATCTCATTTTTCAAAAGTGGCCCCGGTGTGGAATTTGACGTAATAAATCAACAACATCATAACAGATTCCTTAAAGGAGTCGAAATGCCTCAATCCATCTGTTATGGCACGGTCTCAAGGGTATCATGGCGATCTTTTCCAGAAATAACTTTGTTTCTATCCATTTTGGAGTGTCATTCTAACAGTCGGGGTGCCTCCAACGGTCATATATCTTTGTCATGATGAAGTTTCTTTCTGTGCAGTTATGCTAATCCAGTGAGGCTCAAATTATGCTAGCTCGCCTTCTGCGAAGTCTTCTCTGGATGTTTCTGTAGTTTTTCTAACTTTGTCTTCTTCTTATTGATCTTTCTTGCCTTCTTTCTCGTGATCTGAGTCTTTGGATTCCTCTTTCCATTCGTATTCTTTTCTTCCCTTAGCGTAGTAACTTTGCATTGTTGAGGTTCTTCCAAAAGGTTCGAATGTAATACCTCTTCTCTTACTACTTCTGGAGTAGGTATTCTTCCCTCTTGCATAGATAGGTTTTTCAAGCCTTCTTATGTTTTTCAACTTCGATAGATAATTCTATGGCCCTTAGTTGCTTCAACTTGTCCTCTTGTTCTTCTATTAAGTGCACTATTCTCCTAGCCATGAAGTCCCTTAATTCTTTATTTTTCCTTTATGTGGCTTCTTCCTCTGCTTTCCTTCGGATATGATCTTTCTCAATGCAAGTCTTTCCTAACAAAAGTGAAAAAGGGGCACTATTCTCCAAAAACTTAATGACTTCAAATTCTTCTTCGGTCTATTTTCCTCGAGAAATCGTAGGTACGTTAGTAACTCTTCCACACAGGGTTATCATCTTTCCTTTAAGCAATCCTATCCTTCCCAATGTAGGAATCATAGCTGGATTTCCCAAAATTTCCCAAGTATTTTTTGGCGTAAGATTCACATGTGTTTCCTCATCTAATACACAATCTATGTTGAAGTCTCCTATTCTTGTTTCTATGCACTGCTTCTCTTTTAAGATCTCTGGTAGACTGATGTTTATGTGATCGTTGAATATTTCTTTCATATGTAATAATATATTCTCTGATTCTTTTTGATTCTCTAACATATCCTTAGTTTCTTGATCTTCCTCATGGTTTTCTTTTCTCAGGTTCATCTTTTCAACTTTATCAATCATTCTAGGGAAATCCAGAACCTCATGACCAATAGCCTTCCAACAAAGACAAATAGGACCTATGCCAGGGCATTCTTTAGCAAGATGCCTCAGTCTTCTACAGTTATAACAAAATTTCAATCCTCTCTTTCTCTTAAACGATCCCCAACCTTTCTTGTACTATGCACTAAGATCACAGTGCGGGACCCACAATTTGTACAAATTATTTCTAGGATCCTGCATCCACTTGTTAGTCCAAAAATTCTTTCTATCCATAGGAATAACATATATTTCACTATCTCTATTAAATTTATTCAAATCAAATCTTTGTTCTTCTAGTTGTTCCCTAGTTTTCAGACTAGGACCAAATCTATTAAACATACCTAGATCCATTCTTTCAAAGAAAAATTTTCTACTTATATTACCTTTATCAGAGAACAAAGCTTTAAGATCTTACCTCTTTCCTTCAGATATGGCTCCTTTATTAGCACCGAGCTTCACAAGTCAAGTAGAATATTGCGCACTACAACAACAGATCTACGCACAGACCTTTCTCTTTTCTTTAGTTCCCAACAATCACATTTTCAGGTCTCAAGAATAGAACCATTTGTTGATACAGGGGTAGACCCAGGGTTCAAAGCTTCAACAATGCACCAACAAAACCCTAACTATCGACCCTTTCGGAAACACCTACGAAGCAGATGAAATATCACCCAAGGTAGAGGCAAGGGGGGTTGCAGGAATCAAGTGTCTACAACCTAGCTAGGACATAGATCTGTGATTACACACTTCAACATAGCACTTAGCCAATAGTATACATTAATTTATGATTCTTATTCACTTCACAGATTAACCCTAAATACAAAACAACTCTATAATAAACAGATCAACACCTCTAAGAACTTAACATTAGTTCAAATCTAACATTCATTCACATCATAAATCATTAGTCAATCATAGATCTATCTATCATACATCAAGAAGAGTGCACTAAAAAAAAATAACCATAAACACCATGAAAATCATTTCACAAAGCACATCAACATAGGATATATGTGGTTCACCCCATTGTGGGGCTATGTCCACAAACACTTCTTCTTCTTTATTAGCTTCTTCCAATCTTCTCACATGCACCAAGCCACATATACAACTCCGCAAAGGATAGGAGATATACGTTCACCTCACTAGATCCTCCTTCCCCAGATTAGGTCAAGGCACAAATACAACTACAACTACTTCCACTTAGCTCTGCAACTCTCACATACAATATGCACAAAGCATTCACAACTATTCACACTTAGAAACCCTCACATGTTCTTGCACAAAGCCGATCAGAACTACTTCTTACATGGCTTAGCTACTTATTTATACATTACAAAAATGGCCTAAACATGGGTAAACCCATGGGCCAACATCCCATAACCGTTACATAAACCATAAAATCCCCAAAAATCCCACAAAAGGTGTGAGATCTCGAGATCTTCGCTTCACCTAAGCGTTCCATCTTCGACTAGCCTGTCAAAGTCTAAAAAATGGTCAAACACAACCAAGGTTCTCTCAAACCTTGGTCAAGGGCCAACAACACCCCTTAGGAATCTTCGTGAGTGACTGTCTCATTCCCCCTTACGACATCGTTGACCTCTTGAACTAAGTAATTTTTAACCTACAGTTCATGCCACAACAAGAGTTCTAGTAGGAAGTGACAGGGACATTGCCAGACCTCTCCCTCAAATGTTTTTTTTATGTGCATGGCCCCTTTACTCATTATGTGAGTTAGATTAGCAATCATCTTCAATCCTGCATGCACTGAGAAAAAAAATGTCAATAATCCATATATATAAATCATAGTGTAATCATGTTGGGTATGTGTTATATTCTTTGCATGAGTAGTAGTGTTTGAGTGCCTGCGTCGGGCGCGTAGGG
>CBVK0100465230.1:0-18820 GCA_900067695.1 Picea abies | reverse complement strand
GGTATTAATGCTAGTTTGAATTATTTTATATATTCTTTGTCTGCATGCTAAGGTATAAAGGTTATCTTGCAACTCAACCTTCCCAAAATGCATAATTAGCTTCCCTATGTCATATAATTTAAAATTCTATCTTTCTTTTGTTATAAATGTTAGAAAAGAACTGAAAAAAGAACTGCATAGCCTAAGGAGAGGTTTAACATAAGAGAAACATTTGCAATGATCAGTACTGCAAAATGTTCTTGAGGAACCTCCCATTTACAGGATCCCCAAACAAATCTCCATCCAGCTGAGATAAATCATAAGTGTTGTTATCTTGGATTGCAACCACTTGGAAGGGTCCAAGCCATATATTGTTGAATTTTCCATGTTTCCCTTTAGCTTCCCTTTGGGCATCCCATTTTTGAACTAAATCCCCTATCATAAAATTTCTTTCTTTGGTCCTTTTAACAAAAAAACAAATATTCTTGTTTGGTGAAATTGGGCCTTTATCTAAACTTGTTCCCTTACCTATTGAACTTCAATCAACTAATTAATGATTCTTTGCATGTCATTTGATTATATATCCTCAACTTGTAGTAATTTCATCACAGGGAGGATGAGTTGAATGGGGAAAATGGCTTCCAACCCATACACCAGTTGAAAATGGGAATTTCCAATGGCCCTCTTGATGATAACCATGTCTTTCGAGACACCATATTTCAGGTGGGAATCCCATTCCTTTTTTTTGAGATAACATTTTATTAATAATTTTGATAAGGTTCTTATTGGAGGATTCATCCAAACCATTTTCCTATAGATAATAAGCAGTAGAATGTCCTAGCTCTATGTTATAATCATGAAAAAACTTAAACAATTTGGAATATTTGAAGGCATGAGCATTATCAACCATGATGTTTCTTGGACACCCAAATATGGCCAAGATTTTTTCTTCTAATAACTTTATGACAATTGTATCTATGGTGTCTCTTTCAGGTCTGGCCTCTACACATTTTTTTGAATAATTTGTGGCTACCAAAATCCATTTGTGTTGTCCACTTAAATTTGTATTAATCTCACCAATGAATTCTAATCCCCACTGCTAGGAAGGTTCTCAACTTTGATTGATTTTACGGGGAGGGGAAACAAATTTTTCTTTCCTGCAAAAATTTGACATTCTACACATGATCGAACCAATCCATTTACATCAGAAAATAAAGAGGGCTAGTAATACCCAACTATAAGGATCTTGTATGTAGTGGCTCTCCAAGAATGGTGAGCCTCACACAAACCCTTATGAAAGTTGATGATTATGCCCTCAGTGTCTTCTTTAGTGAGGAAGTTTAATAGGATTCCCCCTGGGCCTTTCCAAAATAGGTTCCCCCCCAAAATTAAATACTTTACATCCTCAATCTTGATAGACCTATATATAGCTTTATCCCATGTTGGTGAGCAACAAAAATTATGCAAGTAAAAAATGATGTCTTTATACCAATCAGACTGAGAAAATTTGGCATCTACCTCTAAGGATGGTTATTTTGTTTCATCCTCTTCAATCTCTTCTTATACAATGCTTGTGGATATTATAGTAAAGTATAAATTCTTTCAGTTTGATTCAGAAAATAGTTTGGCTAGCCCTTGTCCTTTTACCATCTTTGTGGGCTGCATCTCCACATCATACTCTTAAATCTTAGCAATCCATTTACCCCTTTTTCCTTCACTATTAGGATATTTGAGAATGTCTTTTATAGTACTGGTAGGTACATAAACCAATATATTATAATGCAATATATAATCTCTAAAATCCTTTAATGGTTTGACTAATGCATAAGCCTTCTTTTCCATGTTGCTATATTTCATCTCAACATATCTTAGGGCCTTGCTGAAAAAGGATATGGGTTGCTCTTGATTTTATTCTTTCTTCTGTAGAAACACAACAACTATAGTATGAACTGAAGTGAAAGAAAAAATGAGAAATTCTTTATCATAGTTTGGGTTGATAAGAACTGGAGCTTCTCCTGAGGCTGTTTTGATTTGTTGAAAGGATTCTTTAGCTTCAACTATCCACTTGACTTCATGATAATTTTTCAACATGTTGGTGATATGTTTTACCATTTCAGCGAAATATTTGACAAACCTTCTCATAAATCCTATTCTACCTAGGAAATAATGTACCTCTTTATTTTTCCTAGGCTGGGCAATTTGTTTGATTTCCTCCACCCTTGTCGGATCTATCTTCACCCCTTCTTTGGATACTATATGGCCAAGAATATTTCCTTATTCCATACCAAAATAAGACTTCTTGGGGTTCAAGGACAACCCAAACTTCTTACACTTCACAAAGGTTTTCCTTAAATTCTTGATGTGATCTTCATCAATCATGGAGAAAACAATCATGTCATCAAGGTATATGACAATGAACTTGTCTCTCTCACCCACAAAAGCAATGTCCATAACTCTTTGAAATTTTTCTCTTGTATTTATCAGACTAAATGGAATTTTTTCATACATGAAAGTTCCTCATAGTGTTGTGAAGGTTTTCCTCTCTCTATCATCTAGGTGCATGGCCACTTGGTTGTATATTAAAAAGCTATCCATCATGGATATCATGTTTTCCCCTACTACTTTCTACAATATATGGTCCATCTTGGGTAGGGATAGTTATCTTTTAATGAGAATTTATTCAAGTTCCTGAAATCTACACACAACCTTATTTCCCCAGTATTCTTCCTCACTAGAACTAAATTAGAAACCCATACAGAATATCTTAAGGGGATAATAATATGGGAATATAATAACTTTCTCACCTCTTTCTTAATTATAAGAAAAAGAAGAGGATTAAATTTCTTGAGCTTCTGTTTGAAAGGATTAGTACCAGGTTTGAGGGGTATTGGGAGTTGGATGATACTGGTGTCATAAGTTTTCAATTTATCATATATCCATGCAAAGAAATCCATGTACTCTTTAAAGAACTGAAAATACTCAGTCCTATCATCATCATGAATATTTTTGCACAACTTGATATATTTAGGATCTTTTTATGTCCCAATATTATATTCCTCAATGCTATCATCCTTGGGAATTACAACCAGTTTGACAAGTACATAATTTCTATCAAAAAACTAAAGGACCCAATCCTTTGGGAATGAATTTATTCTTGATATGCAAGGCTTAATGCTCAGCCATGTAATTGTTGAATTTAGGAATCTGTCCAATTTCCCCACCATTTTTTTTTCCTCTTCATCATTTGAATCGATATGAGTATTTGCAAACTCATATATCACTTCCATGAAATTTTTTATTTGATGATCATCTTTGAATACATTCCAGTATTTTATATTATTAGGAATGGAAGGTATGTATCTCATCTCAATATCATATTTAAATTGATGGGTGGCCAATACTTTAAAGGTACTAGATGCTACTTCTAAGGAATGTTGGTTGATTAAACTCTCTCAAAACAATAGAAATATTGCAAGCTACATAAAAATTATCAATCATATCCCTCATTCTTGGATTCCTTATTTGATAGGAGCCTCTAACTTGATGCACAACTAGATTTTAATCTCCAAATACCGCCATCTTGGTAATTTGCATCTTTCTTGCTACCTCTAGGCCTAGGATTAAGGCTTCATATTCAACTACATTATTTGTGGCCTCGAAATCTAGTTTGTAGGACAAATGTTTTTTTTTTGGGGGGGTGGGAGATATGAGAATTATACCAGCTCGGCTTCATATTCAACTACATTATTTGTGGCCTCGAAATCTAGTTTGTAGGACAAATGTTTTTTTTTTGGGGGGGTGGGAGATATGAGAATTATACCAGCTCCAATTCCTTATTTTGAGCATGCACCATCAAAAAGAATTTTCCATATGAAATCTACTTCCTCTACAAGGATTATAAGATGATCTGCAAGCATTGGGGTTTCATTGTACTCTTCATTTACAAACAAGATACATCAACCCATTTATTCATCAATAACATATATGGGATTATTCACATGGTTTCTATGATCATTGACCACATAAGAAAACTTCATTTCTTAGTACAGCCTTCTGAGCTCTCCTCTAAAAACTAGTACAATGGCATAATTCATATCCATTTGCATATTTCTTGCCAATTTGCATGCCCAAGTTCTGGACAACATCATGCCATAATTTTTTGGTACATTAGCCACCACCACGTCCATTGTAATGCTATTAACAGACAGTTGGCCTAGGGTGACAATCATGTCTTTAATCATCCCATAACACTTCACTTGTCTATCATCAAACAAATAGAGGTCATGATATGTCTTGGTTATTTCCAATCCCAATGTCTCCATGACTACTTTGGGAATTAGACTATGTGATGCTCCAGAATCAAGCATACAATTGTGCAACATATTAACTTGAATATTCAAGGTCACATAGAAGGGTACCACATATTCTTCTTTGTCATCAATATGAGGACCAAAAACTATGGTAGGGTACTCATTTTATATATTCAAAGTACTAGGAGGATTCGTTGATCCCTTCCCTAACATTAGTTTCTCAATCTATTTATGGTATGAGGGGTTCTTAGCTAGCTCCACCAAGGGCACATGAATCTTGATCTTAGACAATTCAAATTCAAAATTGAAATGTGAAACTAATTAATCAAATTCTTTAGTTTCTTTTTCCTTTTTTTGTAGATTCCAAAACTTCATCTACCTTAGGAATATCCAAAACCTATTTAGATTTATATTTGGCTAGCATTGAACCAACTTTCTGAGCCTGAGGATGATTGTCTGAAACAACTGATTTATTCTGTGTATTTACCATATCCCTCATCCACTACTTATTCAATAAAGTTGTTATCATTGTTGGTTTCTACAAGGGGATGAAGGGGTTGTTCTTCATTTATTATCTCCCTTCTCATGAGCTATGGATTATGAGGTATTATGAATTGATTAGGATTGGGATTCCTTATACCTACCTCTTGGGGGGATTTATTTAAATTGATATTCTCTATCTCAAATATGGACATCTTGTTTTTCAAATTCCTGATCATTCTAGAAATCTCATCCATCTTTGCTTCTTGGGGTTCTCTATTCGGATTAGAAGTAACACAATATTCCCTGACCTTTTTCTTTTCTCCCTGATATTTTTATTTCTTCATCTTTCCCGATGCATTCATATTCCCTTCTATGTCTATTGCATCCTCTTGCATTACTAGCAGGTTCAGGGATATTCTTTCTCTCAAGGTCATGGAAAAATCAACATCAAATGCCCAAGTGTATTTCAGTTTGGAGGTTGGTTGTGATGGCTTTATATCTACAGGGATCTTGTTATAGAGTTTATTAAACCTCTTATTGAATTCATCAATAGTTTCATTGGGTATTTTCTTGAGTGAGAAAAAATGATTCAAGTATTCTAGGCTATCCCTTTTCTCACCCCACTGCCTCATAAAGACAACTTCTAGAGATGGAAAACTATAAATTGAGGCAACATGTTGTTCTCTGAACCATTTTCTAACATCCCCACCTAGAGTTTGGACAAATAGCCTCATGAAGAACTCATCATGTTATACAAATTGGTCATCTGTAAAGTCTCGGAAAGCACTCATATGCTCTTCAACTAAACAATTTTTATCCCCATCAAATTTGGGCAAATATTTCATGTAATTCTCAGGGAGGTCATGGGTAATTTGGAGCAGATTTAATGGCAAAAATATGGAAGTGACCAAAGGATTTATAGGGGCGAGGGAGGTTGATTTCCCCCATGTATTCCTCCACCTAATCCAACCATGGTATTTTGTATAATGATGTTATGGGATTCAAAGGACATAGGAGGAATAGGGATTTTCAAGAAGGGTCGATGGGAAGAACTGACTTCTTGATTAAACTCTAGAGGAGAATTTTGGAGATCTATTAACAGTTCTGGAGTAAATTGAGCAGAAGAATTCTGATATATCATTCATATCCATAGATTCAACATCTCAATTAACAACAGAAGGAGATATTTATATATGAGGATTACCTAGAAAATAATAGGTCTAACTCTCTCTGATATTCCTCTAGGTGACAAGCTTTTCTAGATTGGAATATATAGACAACTTATTAAAATTAGGGTGGATTCTAGTATGTCTTATGGTAGATACCAAATTGTACTTCTATGGATTTGTGAGGTGAAATATTAACAGCCAATTTCTTGAGGCATGATCACTATCAAGTATCAGAGCTTACAATGTCATATTCTTGAGGGAATATTTCTTCAACTTACATCCCTGATAATGACACCATTTCAAATGTTATCCCTCGAGATGTTCCAAGATGTTATTGGAACAATTTTGAGGCACCTTAGGGTCCAAGACTCAAGATGATTCCTAATACCATATTTGCAGTAAGGTAATTATACAACTATTTGGGAAGTTTTTCCCTCTCTCTCTCTTTCTCTTTTGAAATTATATGACCTTAAACAATATTATCTCATATGAAAAATACTCTCAAATATCAGAGGCATATGTCTACGAGTGTTTTAGAAAATCAATATTTAAAAGGAGAATGAAGTGATGAATTAGAATAAAAAACAAGATAAACATACAGGGCACTACTGAGAATGAATCCTATAGCTTATGGAAATAGAGCGTTTCGAGCAATTAATAATTCAACAGATCTAAAAAATGTATACAAATCAATAAAACATGATTCCAATGATTAACATCTTAATACACTCAAATTCAAGGAGGCACCCTTTGCATATCATTCAAATGAATGAAGAAAATAACAAGAAATGGTCATACATTTAGAGGAAATCACTTTTGTGTCATTACCAGACATCATACAGAAATACTAAACATGAAGAATGACATGTTGTCTAGGATTTTATAAATAAGATCTGATAGAAAAAAAATGGGAGATGCTTTACAAGAACATAAACCCAATAGAAGAATTACATACTCAAAATTTAAATGCAAGGGATGAATCTCTGGCCGCCTGCTGCATTTATCAATTGAATGTGCTCAAGGTTTCTGGTCAAATATTTTTGGTTATAAGAAACTCTTCAATTCCCCAAAGTGGTGACCTTGACAATGGGCAAATTTGTTCTCTTTTATTCCTCTCACTTATTCCCTAAACTACTTCTTGAAACCACTTCCATATTCTTGAAATAGTTTCCTACTTCTTGATTCTTTAATTGTTTTCCCTCTAGTAAAATTTCATGAATTATTTTTACTTTCTCAAATCAGTTACACTGAGATCATGGGGTGGTTGGAGATTCCCATGGAAAAATATCCACTCGATATTTGTCCCTGATAAGACTCTATAATGATTTCATCTACTGTTGGGTGCTCAAAATAAAATTTTCATAGGCATGAGACTCAACAATCATTAGATTGATCTCAACGATCAATGTTGATCATTGATCCTTTAAACGTGGGCCTACTTCATCAAACTAGATTAAAGTTCTCTATTAATCCATCAGAGAAATCAAGGTCTGCAAGGGCATAAAACTTAGCAGTCATCGTATCAAATCGATCAAGCATGGAACATTTATTGGATTCTCACCCATCGGAGAAATCATGGTCTGGGATTTAAACAAGAATCTGAAGAGGGAGCTCTGAGATTACATATCAGCTGTTGATCTGAGATAGAGTGATATATGGACCATTGTCAGAGTGAGGCTTGTTAAAGGCACAAAGTTGAGACTTCAACAAGAAGTCCAATGACAAGGGTTCCAAGGATTTCATCAGATTGAATCAGAACTGTCGATCTATGATCAAAATTAAAAGTGATTCATCAATCTATCTTGGTCACGGGTGAAAATTTGTCCAAGGAAAATATATCATGCTGATACAAGTTTGAACACATGGAAATTTTCTATTGGTTCATGGTGGTAGGGAGGTGGGACACATGTCACCCATTTTGATGTATTAACTTGTGCATCTAGTGGTTTCCACATTCCCACATGGAAACATCTAATTAGCCATGACATTGCTTCTCTAGCATGATGATGTGAAAATTAGTAAGGAGGCTTCAATACCTAGAATAAAATATGGACCATTGATCACTCCTACCTTAAAAAATATCCGATAGAATATTTGGACCATCCATCATAAGTACCTCATCGAAGTGGTCAGGGTCTAGACTTCAAACTGGACTGTGACAAGGAGACTCTAAAAGGATTGTAAAATAGATCTGTACAATCCATCGATATTTAGGAGAAAACTGAGATCCATTGATATAGCCGTGGTCAAAATACAAATTTTTCTAAGGTTAAAATCATTATGTTGGCATTAGCATGGACACATAGAAACTTTATACTAGTCTACGTTGGCATGGATGTGGTAGAGGGGAACACTTGTCACCCAATTTCTAGGTGTTGACCTATATATCTAGTGGATTCCACCCATCCATTTGGTAGTAGCTGATTGTATTTGACAGTGCTCTCCTGGTAGGATGACACAAAACATGTCCAGGAAAACTTGAGATCAAATATCAGATATGGACCATCCATCAGGGGAGCGTCTACTTAAATCTGGGTCATTGATTGGAGGTGTTCATCAGATTGTCTAGGGCTGGTATGCAAGCATGACTTCGACGAAGAGACTCTGAAGGGACAATAAGATAAATCTGTCCCGTCCATTGGGATTTTGGAAACAACTGAGAGACGTATAATCTAGCTAGGATTGAGCACAAAAAAATGATTAAGGCATGAGTGATATTATGTTTGTATCATCCTAACATGTGGTGGATTTCTAATGGCTCACAATAGTGCTGATGAGGCATCCAAACAGGACATGTGTCAACTATTTTTCATATATGGACCTGTGTATGTGGTGGGTTCCACATGTCTATGTGTCACCTCATGGTTGGCTTTGACAACTCTCTACTGGCATGCTGAGCCATCAAATCTTCCTCAGATTATCTTTGGTCACTGACGATGACGTCATCGTCGATAATTTGTAACTTGAGCCAAGGGAGGGTCTCCTAATGGATTTTTTTGATGACGATCCCAACCCGATCTTTGTCATTGATATGTCACCAAAACAGGGAGAGTTGTTGATCTTTCACCGAAACAAGGAGGGTCGATGTTCTTTCATTGAAACCAGGATATTTGTCAATATAGGATCAAAAAAAATATAGAAATTGCTAAATCATGAACAATATTATGATGAAATAACCCTAGACATGTGGCATTTTCTCACCGGTCCATGTTGGCACTGATGTGGCAGACAGGTAAGACACGTTTCACCCAATTTCAATATGTTGACCTCTATGCCTAATGGTTTTCCCTATCCATATGACATCTGTTGATTGGTATTAAGTGTAAAGTTGATGTGGCAAGGATATAATCATCAGTGATAGGCGATAAATGCATGCTAATGTGAACTTCATTTCACCGACGATGACATTGTCGTCGATAATATGAGATTATTCTTGCTGGGGTGAAAACACATTTCCTAGACGAAGATTTTGTGGGGATCTGCAAAATTTAGATGGATCCATTGATCTCAACCCTGAATCAGATATGGATCGTTGATTATCCCACTTTGAGTATTATTTGATTAGTGGGGGCATGCAGGTTTGCAAATGCTTGATTCCTAGGCTACGGTCCCATTATAAGCTCCTAGGAAATTAGCTCTTAAGTTCTTTTGGAATGTGACAAGCCCCTTTTGGCACTGCCAGAAGCCCCTTTAGACTGTGAAAATCCTCTTTGGACTGTGAAAAACCCCGAGAGCTTATTTTTTTCTTTATGCGCACAAGGGTGTGGATTTTCTTGTTGTTTTTATCAATTTTCCTTAGGAAAATTTGACTATGGGTTGCACAGAGGCTCTGAAAGCCTGAATTTATGCTGCTAAATCATATGATCTTAGCCTTATAACCTCAGTCATCCTTCATTTGGTTGCAAGAAAAAATATAGTACTAACATGCTCCTCAACTTGTCCATTGTTGCAAATTAGATATTTAGCATTAGATTAAGCTAAGTATAATTTCCTTTATTTGCAAGTTGTAGATATATTTAACTTATTAAATTCTAGATTATTTTTTGTAGATTTTATTCATTTACTTGTAGCATATAGTTCATGAGTGAAGTTCTTATTTCAAATCCCCTGAACACATAACCATTGAGTAGGTTAAATATCGGGGTTGGTGTCAGTGGAAAATCATTGATACTATTGTCTCAGCTAGCACATCTATTATATTTTGAATGCTTTACATTCCTTGGTTTGTTTTTGCAATCAAAAGAATAGTTTCACTTGAAGGTGGGAATGATATTACATGAAGCTCAAGAATTTATTAAGTGAAATATTGTAGCCTACTCCAGAAGGATATTTTCTTGTTGTTTCCCAATGAACAAGTTTCTTATAATTTTCAAGTGTAATTTCATGTTCTTTTTCATAGATTAGATAGTCATGCTAGTCCTAGTCCCCGCACATACAATTTTGGAACCTCTAAGCTTACAACTATGAATTGATTATTTAATGATCAATAATTAAGTTAATTAAATTTCTCAATAGAACCTAAGGAAGAATCTAAGTTTGTCTATGGGAAAAGATAGTGAAAGGTAAGGGGTGAAACCAATATTAGAGAAAAAAAAAATCTCTCAACCCAAGGCTTGTTGGCCTCGTGTGTAAAACTAAAAATCCTTGCAAAAAATCATTAGTTGAAGATAAATATATACTACATGAATGTGACTATCATGAAGAAAACTTCCAACCCCATATATAGTGCAACAAGAAGGTTAAAAAGGAGAAGGATGGAAACTCTCATCACAAAAATCATGCTCTGGGAAAACCATGTCCTCACCATCATCAAAGTTAGAGCACAATGGTGGTTGAAAATATTCTTCTTGGAATAAATCCAAGTGCTCAAAAGAATATGTATTAAACCCTCCAGGATATGAATAGAAATAATCATGAGTGTGCTACAATAATCCATCCCTAGGTGGTTGGAATAATATGTAATAATGTCATCTTCATGTTGCCTGAATCAATAGCAATCACATATGCTTATTTTAAAGGAAACAATTTAAAATGACCTTTAATGTCATAAATGGGATCTCCACCATGAAATATCACATCCCATTTATGTCTCCCAATATGTATAAAATCATCAATATTATAGGTCACATCACCACCATTATTATAACATGAAGGGTCTAACACATCCAAGGGTTCCTCTAACACTTACTCACTTTCTGAATTATGAAATAAAGAAACATAAAAAAAATGGAAATAAATACAACTTACCACATTCTCTTCTTCATCTGTAGGAGGAATGGAACCTTGGATGACTTCATCAAATGGAGGATCAAATATCGGTGCTCTATTTTTGTGAGGAGCCTCTTCGTGGATTAGGTTTTCAACAAGGTGTGTCTCATCAAAGTGATCTTCTTCGAAATATTCATAAGGAAACTCATGTTCTTCCTGTTAATATTCCTCATGATTTACCTCTTTAGGATCTCTCTCTTTAATAAAATCTCTGTTATATTTAATGGAATCATGAGGTGATTATTTCTCCTCTTCAAGGGGTTGCTAACCCTCTTCATGAACATTCTCTTAAACTTCTTGTTCATCAATGTATTCACGAACTTCCTCAATAGGGTTATAAAATAACCCTTCCCTTTGTAGGGTCACTATGAAATCATGTAGAATGTCTTCATATATTTGTGTTCTCGGGGCCCACCCTTTGAGGAATTCTTCAATGAATATTGTAACAAAAGATATACTCTTTGGATTGAGATTATTCTTGATCCAATATTTTTTTATTGCTTCAAAATATATAAAAAAAAATATATTGTTAGAACATCTTGATGTTTCACATCTATATCCAAGGAATACTTCAATAAATTCACAACATTAGTAATAGCCAAGGACGAATCTCCATCAAATTTTGGACAATTTTTCCCCCAACCTAGAAAACAATGATTTGGGTATCTCAGAACATCCTCAATATCCAGAGAGGGAAACACATTTTGAAGTGACCATGGTGCCATAATTGTATTACTTTAGAGTGTACAATATCACAAAGTTGAGAGTAGTATGACACCTTGGAATATATCAGTGGAGTCGTCAGATGATCCTTCTAGGATCATGAAAGGAAGGTGAGAGAACTACCCTCAGTGGAGTTTCTGGGTAAAATTGCAATATAAGGGCTTTGGGAGAAGTTTACCATAGAAATATTGTGAGAATAATGACTCAATCCTCCCAAAAAATGGCACCAACATTTTATCACAGGACTTTTACTTGTGCAAAGCCCACCACAAGATCTCCAAATCTTGCATAACAATGGAAGAAACTACCATTGTCACCTTAGTAGGATCTTCCCTCATTTTAGTGATGGAGGAGGTCCACCATAACAGAGTCTTGCCTGGTGATCTTAAGGGATCAAATAGAAATTTTAATATCCAATCCTACCACCCCCTGTCTTGATCATCGATTTGTTGGTCTAGGTATAGGAAAGAGAAGAGGTTGAAGGTTATTTTTCTACCTTCATGGAACAAGAACACTTTGTATAATATATGTAAAAACTTTCAATACAAAGTATGTAATAATAACCTCTTTTAGACATTAGACAAGTTAGTTAGTTATGGTTGTTAAAAATAATGACAATAAACTAGTCTTATAACAACAATAAGTATTTTGCAATTGCAACAAGAGGATTTATCCGAAATGTAGAAATTCAACATGGAAAATAATCATTTATCAAATACAAAATCATCTGATTTATAGAAGTGATTTATGAGCAAGTTAGGCCACCTATAGATGAGTGTATGTAACAAATCAATGTAATTTTAAATGGTTTTAGCAAACATTTATAACAACAAGTAATTTAGTGATTTTGCGAGGGTTAGAGTTGTTAGTAGTAGAATTCACACCTAGACTGTTGTAATTGTAATCCTAATACCCATTAAAATTTTGAATAACTAAATCAATTTTATGGTTGGTGGATTAGCAAGAAAGAGCAAGAAAGAGAATAGTAGATTGTCTGCAGAGACATTCCATTGGGCATGGAGTCATAACATTATGCATATCAAAGGCAATCAAGCTTCCTACCAGATAAAAGGGCTATATAATGATGAAAAAAAGAATGAAGTATATAACATTAACTATAAGTATTCATCAATCAATGATCATCTCTACAAAATGAATTAAAATAATACTTGAACATAAATCATGAAAGAAGGAAATCACTGCAAATCCTTTGCATCTCATGAATCTCTTACCCATGAACATCCATTGATTCTCAATGTCGTAAATTCATTCAAGCAAGATGCAAATGTAAAATGAAAAATAGAGAAAACACAATCTAATAGTAACCACTGTCATGAATCGATAATGGAAGAAATGTTACATTTTGATATGCCCAACAGGATTACAAATCAGCATACACGGCTAAATTTCCTCTTAAGCTCTTATGAGCCTCTCTTGGATCATGAACTGAACAATTTTATCAACAAAACAACTGATTTATATAGTTTATCATTCCTTGCTACTATAAATAGGTCGAATCCCAAGTGGTTTCATTAGATTCCCTTTTCTCTAGGAGTTGTTACAAGGTGAAACATAAAATCCACCTAGCCCATATTTTCTTGGATCTTGTCTATTGTGATAAAGGTCTTTTAAAATAGGTCATGATGCTTGATCTGGTGATAGAAAAAATTTCCCTCATGTCCAAATACCTCCTAGGAAACCATTTGAACCCTTTCTAATAATTGACATCCCTTCCATAATTCATATTTATCAAACGGTTTAGAGTTTGCAACGCATCTGCAAGATTCATTGCAAACTTTCCTATATGTGATGTTTTTTACTTTTCTCCCAAACAGAGAACTGGATCAGGCTGATTTTATGTCAGCAAGTCAAATACATTATTTTTATACTATACAAAAAAATTCCAAAAATCCCAGTTCGTATATTGCATTGTATGATGAAAATATGAATTTGTTGCGTATTAATTTGTTGCAAACTGTCTGTTACATGAAATTTCATAAGGAATTGTATTTTGTCGCGAACTGTCTATTTTGAGTGTTTTCACCTTTGAACCTTGTTCTGACTAGTATATTTTTTATAATGTTCTTAACGTTTTCCATTGATGAAGATAAATACCTATCCCACAATAAAAAAAAAATCACTCCCAAAACGAGAATTTTATAAACCCTAGTTTCAAGAATGTTCATGCCTAGTTTCCATTTGCACCTTTTATTGATCTTTGGTCATATTCAAGTGAAGGTTCATGTCTTTGAAAACTTGACATAACTCTCTATAGCATGATAGGAGTAACTTAGGCCCAACATAAAAATATTTGGACTTTAAACATCACCCTTGGTGCTTAGGTTTGATTTTGGTAACATAATTGGAAATTTGCAATGGATCTTGACATTTAGTTATTTCTATATGAATTTGGCCCTTATTCTAGTATTTATCAAGCTACATGTGTATAAAAAACATTATGATGTAAAAATGTCATAACTTCCATAGTTCCTTGCCACATATGTTATTTTGGCCAAACTTTGATGATGCGAATATCAGTGTTAACATTTGGCTCCATTGGGGATGGCATGCTCTCTAAAGGCTTCCAAGAACCTATAGACCATGTGCCTATCCATTGGGTTGTTTCTAATTATAAGACTGCAAAACTAAAAACATTATACAAACTGAAATCCGAACAGTATTGTACTACACACTGAAACTACTATTGCTGAAACTAACCATGGTAAAAACCAAAATGAAAAACTATTGAATGATGAAAATATGCTCAAAACTGCAAGATTATTAGCAAGCAGTCCTACTCTAACAATTAATCCATGAGTTTTTCATTCATGTGAAATAAAAAACCCAATGCAACCATGCAAGTACCTTGTCCACTGGATGAACTCCTTGCACATTTTTTTTCAGGAACAAAAATAAATACTCGCTTAATGGAAACTTAAATAAAATATTTCAAACAAACTCATTATTTACCACATTTGAAAACTTAGTCCCTTCCACTAATTATTAACATGCTGCAAAAGGATCCTCAAATAAATGAAAATTTATATCAAGGCCTTGCAAAAAAATATGAATCTGATGCGTGACCTTTCCAAATGAATTCTCCCTTTCATGCAATTCAGTTAATGAACTACCATAAACAGGATAAAATTCTTTATGAAACTGTTGTACTAGAACATCATGTTGCAATAATAACATGGTTGACTATGACAGTAACTCGTCATCATCCACAAGGGAATATACATGATTTTCAATTTTAAGATTAGTTTTATTCTCAAATTCATAACAGTTGCATGACTGAGACTTTGAGATAATAAAATTCCTCATGTAAAAAGATATAGGATTATTACGATCATGGAAAAATTGTTGTTGATTGATAACATTGTCATTCTGCTTTAGAAAACCCATGTGGTTTATCTCAAATCCATCAACTTCGTTAGTGATTTCACAAACTTTTTTAAGCAAATCAAATGAAGAAAAACACAAGGGAAAATAATTACCTTTAGTGGACTCACTACTTTCATCTTGTGCCATGATGTAACTATGACCTATAAGGTAAATGTTGTCATTGGTTTTCTGAAAGTGAACATTTCCTGATGAAAATCCAACAACTAGTTTCTCCAGAAAATCATTATCATAATCATCATCATATTCATTGTATACTGGAACATCAAATACCTCATCAATGTCATCAACAATAAAACTTGGGACAACAACATGTGAATCATAGTTTTCTGCAAAAAAAATCATTTTGACATTTCTCAAGAAAATCCACCATACAATCTACCTCTTGCTCATCATGTAATGGATCAAGTTTCAAATCAGCTTTTTCTTGTTCATATTCACTGTCATATTTGTTTTCAATACACTCCTCACCCTCAATCTGATCTGAAATTTTTCCATAGGCTCTAAAATTATCTTCAACTTCCTGAGCGTCACTAAACATTTGTTGCAAGGACACAAAATTCCTCTCCAAGAGAAGAAGAAACAAGTCTTGATGGAAAGTTGTTGCATATTATAACTTGGCAGTACCTTTAGGTGGTTGGATATATTTGGGAATTTTATAATATAAATTGAAAAATCTCCTATTGAACATTGAGATAGTTTCATCTTTCATTCTCCTCATGGCATAAAACTTTGAAATGAGTAGATCCCATGATTTCCTCTCACCCCAAAATCTAAGGAAGGCTTCCCTTATTTCATCCCATGAGATAATTGACCCAGTCTGTAAATGTTTGAACCATATTTTTGCTTCCCCTTGTAAGGACCAATAAAATTCCCTCATAGACACATCATCACGCTCAATTTCAAAGAAATCTGCAAAATGCTCAAAGGCATGGATATTTTTTTCAGTTGTAAGACTCTCTCCATCAAACATAGGGAGGTACTTATAATGTTTTGGATGAAATTTATGAAGGATAGGGGATAATTTAAGAGGTGTATATCTATCCAAGAACTTAGAAGGTAATGGATTAAGCATAGGAGGTATAAGACCAACTTCAGTTTCATAAGGTTCACAAGAATGACCTTGTACATCATATGGCTCAGAGGAATCTAGGTCATAATCAACTATGCAATAAGAAGGTATATCTACAATTTTTAAAGAAGAATATACAAGTGTCGATATATGGTCATCATTTACCTGGAGAAAGAAATGGAAAACTCTTTTAATATGTTCAGGAAAAAATAAGAGGTAATTGATTCCAAAGAATAATATATCATCAAGAAAACTCAATCTTTGGTACATTTTTTTTCCATAATGTCCTTCCATATTTTTCTCAAATGAGATCATCCTCTAGTGGAGTCTTTAAATTCGATTGAAAATTAATTGGAGTCGACAGGTGAATGATGCAGTATGTTCTATGTCACCAGCCCTTGTTCTCCATCGAGTGTTGGTCACAGTATTTGTCGCACATCCCAGGGAAGATATTTTTGTGTCTTCGTTCCCTGACAACATCGCCAAAAATGTTAGCACTAGAAGTCACACCTAGATTGTTGTAGGTGTAAGACTAATACCCATAATAATTTTGAATAATTAAATTAATTTTATGGTTGGTGGATTAGCAAGAAAGAGAGCATCATACTGTCTGTAGAGACATTCCATTGGGAATGGAGTCATAACATTCTACAGATCAAAGGAAATCAAACTACCTACCAGATAAAAGGGCTATATAATGATGAGAAAAAGAACGAAGTAGATAACACTAAGCATAAATATTCATCAAGTAATGATCCTCTCTGCAAAATGAATTAAAAGAATACTTGAATAGAAATCATGAAAGAAGGAAATCACTGCAAATCCTTTTCAACTCATGAATATCCTACCCATGAACATCCACTGATCCTCAATGTATTAAATTAATTCAAGCAAGATGCAAATTTAAAATGAAAAATAGAGAAAACAAAATATGATAGTAACAACTCTCATGAATCCCTAATGGAAAAAATGTTACATTTTGATATTCGTAACATGCTTACAAATCAGCATACACAACTAAACTGCCTCTTAAGCTCTCTGGAGCCTTTCTTGGATCATGAAATAAACTATTTTATCAAGAAAAGAACTTTTACCTATAGTGTATCATTCCTTCCTACTCTAAAGAGGTCGAATCCCAAGTGGTTGCATTGGATTCCCTTTTCTAAAGAGGTCGAATCCCAAGTGGTTGCATTGGATTCCCTTTTCTCTAGGAGTTGTTACAACAAGGTGAAACAAAAAATCCACCTAGCTCCTATTTTTTCGGATCTTGTCTATTGTGATAAATGCCTTTTGAAACAAGTCATGATACTTGATCCGGTGATAGAATAAATGTCCCTCATGTCAAAATACCTCGTAGGAAACCATTCGATCCTTTTTTATAGCTGACATCCCTCCCATAATTTGGATTTATCAAATTGTTTATAGTTTGTAGCACATCTGTGGGATTCGCTACAAACTTTCTTGTAGGTGATGGTTTCATGTTTTCTCCCAAACAATAAATTGGTTCAGGCTGATAATTGTTTAGCAAGTCAAATATATTATATTTCTCCTACAAAAACAATTTCCAAAAAACCAAGTTCGTATATTTCAAGATATGATGAAAATATGAATTTGTTGTTTATTAATTTGCTGCAAACTGTCTCTTACAGGAAATTTCGCAGTGGATTGTATTTCAATGTGAACTCTTTGTTATGAGTGTTTTAAAGTTTGAACGTTGTTATGATTGGTATACTTTGTATAATGGTCTTAAATTATATCATTGATGAAGATAAATCTTATGATACATGTCCCACAATAAATAAATAAAAACACTCCCAAGAGGGGAATTTCACAAACCCTAGGTTCATGATTGTTCTTGCCTAGTTTCCATTTGCATATTTTCTTGATATTTGGTAGTGTTAGAACATATGTTTGTAGGGGGGGTTTTTTCCCTTTGGATTTGAGCCCTAGGTGAAAAGATGCGAAAAAGGGGTTAAAAAAACCTGTCAAATGCATTTTACCCTAAGTCTTTGGATGGCCCGATGGATTGGCACGTCGTATCTATTGGGGATGTTGATCTTAACGGTCGAGAGGCACGTGCTCAGATCGATGACCCATAGTGCATATCAGACCCCCCCCCATCCTTATTCATTTAACGGGGGGTGGGGTCTGAGTTGGTGGTTTTCTGGTGTGGGCCTCCCACCAACGTGTCGCTTTCTCATCAACTTGCACCCCCCATGCATTATTGCTTACCACCTACCCCCCCTTCGAGCTAACCTCATTACCGCTTCCCGATACCACCTTCACTTCTGCCAACACCTGTCCTCCACTCACCCGATCACATGCCTGTCACTTCCCCACTGAATTTTCTCCCCCTCTCACCTCCCGACATGTGTCCCCACTCATGCCCCATATCACCTCCACCATTATTTGTC
>CBVK0100465225.1:0-10543 GCA_900067695.1 Picea abies | reverse complement strand
GAATTCTTACCTGCATTCCCTTAAAAAATTATGCGACATAAATTTATGAAATACATACCTTGCTAGTTTCCATTAAATAAATTTGATGCTACATGATTAGTTGATAACAGTAGAAGCTCGCATGCCTCTTTTATCACTCTTATAATCAACACTCTAGCTTTTTGTTGCTTCCTTCCATCTACAACAATTATAGTAGCAGCTCTTGCAATCATGAAATAATTCTCTATTTCCTTCTTGTTCATGGTTGTCCCCAAGTCTCACTGGATTCCAACATCCATTTTGTGCTCTCACTATAATAACTACACATGATTATTTCTAACCTGAGCCCTTTTCTAGCCAATCCACTCTTGCCTACCTTTGCTTTTCCAGCCACATACTATGTTGATATTAATTTCATCATTAAACTAGTTCATGGATCCATTTGACCAAAAACATACATAATCAAATTACATTTTCGTCATGCTCTCTTATTGAATTTAATATATTCTCAACCTCCATTTACATTTTTGGACCAAACTGGTTCATCCTTTCCTTGAATGAACACTTCAACGCTTGTGGTTTCTTGAACCAATCTTTTCTCCTTTCTTGGCCATTTGGTTTTAACTTGACTTTCATAGTCAATTTTAGCATGTTGCAATGCTACATAATTTATTGTTTTCCACCTGCATAGAATTAACTGGAAATAGTTAGCATCACTCTTACTTTCCATCATATATTCCAGTGATAATTTCCACCCCCGGAATGTCTCTTATGGCTCTATTCCACTTGATAGAGATTCTCCTTAGATTTTATTTCTTTTTCATTCTATACCTAGCATATAATCATTTTCTCATTCATGGTTCCTTATTGTTTTCCCTTCAGAAACCTTGTTTCCATTATCATAATATGTTCAAGGACATGAATCCATCCTAGAATCTTTCTTCCCTGTATGGAAAAACCCTTCCTTAGAGCCTGATTACATTTTTTGGATCTAATCTATACATAATGCATTGTTTATGCACATGTTGTCACTTATTTAGTATGCACACACCTTTTCCATACAACTGTGCTTCCACTATGCTACTATGATAACCATCATGGGGGGTGCTATCCCAAAACTATAGGACTGATCCTTGGAAATGTTTCCTTTATCTCCAAGTACACCTTTTGTCTTTCTTTATCAAAAAACTAACATCATGACAGATAATTGTTTTGAGAATATCCCTTCCCATGATGTATTACCTTATATGTATATTGGAACCCTTTATGGAAAATGGATCTTCACTACTTCAACTAGTAAATATTTCCCTCGTGTTCGTTGATTCCACTTTAATTAGAATCAATGGATTTCTTGTAGTAATTTCCTTCACCCATAAATTGTTTTTTCTTCTTTGGTTCTCAAGTATTCATGGATGCATCTAGACTCTTACCTTATCATTATTTACTCTTGTCCTTCGATAATCTTGTGAAATACTCTCATCATAGTGCTCTTCCTTAAGTACCTCTGCCAAAATATCAATCCTCTCACCTGTTATGAAAACTATCTCTCCACACTACCATGGTCTCAGCTTCATTCCTCTGATCTCATCTTCATCATTGTAAGCCCCATGTGCATCTTCCATGATTTTGAAATTTGTGGTGATAATGTTCTGATATAAATGTTTCAACTGGAAGCATAACTCTCCCTTTCATAAATCTGTCCGAAGAGTCCCCATACTTAACCATTTTCATATTTTCGAACTCATAGAATCACAAAATCATGGACTCACATAAGAATAAATCTCCCTTTCATAAGTCCATATGAAGAGTTCCCATACTTACCCATTTTCATCTTTGTGGACTCACAGACTCACAGAAGCATAACTCTCCCTTTCATAAGTTCGTCTGAAGAGTCCCCATACTTAACCATTTTCATCTTTGTGGACTCATGGACTCACGAAGACATAATTCCAACACTTAGTCATGTTTCCATCTTCATGGACTTGTGGACTCACATACTTATAAGCCTTCTTTTCATAAGTTCATCTGAGAAGTCCAAACACTTAGTCATTTTTCCATATTCGCAGACTTGTGGAATCACAGACTCATAATCCTTATTTTCATAAGTTTGTCTGAGAAGTTCCAACACTTAGTCATTTTCCATCTTTGCAGACTTGTAGACTCACAGACTCATAATCCTTCTTTTCATAATTTCGTCTGAGAAGTCCTAACACTTAGTCATTTTTCCATATTTGCAAACATGCAGACTCACGGACTCATAATCCTTCTTTTCATAAGTCCATCTGAGAAGTCCCAACACTTAGTCATTTTTCCATCTATGTGGACTTATAGACTCAGGGAGTCATAATCCTTCTTTTCATAAGTTCGTCTAAGAATTCCAAACACTTATTCATTTTTCCATCTTTGCGGACTTGCGAACTCATGGACTCATAATCCTTATTTTCATAAGTTTGTCCAACAAGTCCCAACACATAGTCATTTTTCCATCTTCTTAGACTTGCAGATTGATGGACTCATAATCATTCTTTTCATAAGTATGTCCAAGAAGTCCCAACAGTTAGTCATTTTTCCATCTTTTTGGACTTGTGGACTCACGGACACATAAACCTTATTTTCATAAGTTCGTCCAAGAAGTCCCAACACTTAGTCATTTTCCCATCTTTTTAGACTTCTAGACTCACGAACTCATAATCCTTCTTTTCATAAGTCTATCCAAAAAGTCCCAACACTTAGTCATTTTTCCATCTTTGTAGACTTGCAGACTCACAGAATCATAATCCTTATTTTCATAAGTCCATCCAAGAAGTCCCAAAACTTAGTCATTTTTACTTCCCTTCCTCTGTGTACCTTCCACCATGGCAGTACATGTCACTCGCTACCACATCAAATACCAAACTTTTTCCAATTTCTCCTATTTTCCAAAATTCCAAAAATGCTCAAATTCACCAAAAAATGNNCAAAATTCCAAAAATGCTCAAATTCACCCAAAAATGAAATTCCTTCTTGGATCCTCAATAGAGCTTTGTGACTAAGATCAATACAATCAAATCAATCCATGTACATAAAAATTTGTTTTCTTCTTTTCAAGTTCGACTCTTTCACTTCAAATTTGTCATTATTTAGCTGCAGGAAAATGGGACTTTTTCCCAATTTCATCTAATTTCACCATGGTCGCTCTGCAACCATTAAATTTATTCAATTTCACTCCACTAACACAAAATCAACCTCTAGAGTCACCAAATACTTGTGTGCACAATCGATTGATATTTTTGGCATGAATGTTTCTTCAATTCCTTCATGAATTGGGAAATTTATTTAACCATTTTCACTTAGTCAACCATAGCCTTATGTTGAGTTCAAATTCAACCAATTTACAGGTCTGAATTTTCTCAGAAAGATATTAAAATCAGAAAAAATGCATCCTTGGACCAAATTCCCTGTGAATTTTAACAACATAAATTGCGGCTTTGGCCCAATTTCACCTAGATGTTCTTGATTTCACCATGGAAACACCGTAACTATTTTGTCAAATGATTTGCAAATGAAATCTTCTTGACATTCTATCAGACAAATCGCTTGAAAACTCTTTAATTTTACTTCTACGCTCTTCTAAATGGCCCATGCAGGCTCAGTGTTGAAACCTAGGGCTCTAAGACCAATTTTTAATGTACCCAGCCACCCAAGTTGGGACATGTCACACAAACACTCTCTCTTTAACAGCTCAGATACCAATTTGTAACATCCCCATTATCAAGGACTCAAAAAAAATTGTCTTGTAACATTCCCAACCCCGAGCTAGGACATGCCACATCAAAATTCTGAATTTATGATACCATTTAACTCAATAGAACTACTTTTCACATGAACATAGTTAAGTGGAAATATTAACAACATACATGCAACAATAACAATTCATATATAGAATTTAACAATAGATATTCCATGAAAGAAAACTCATAATGTCACACACACAATAATTGAAATAAACACATGAAAGATGCTTTTCTCAGGAAATAAACACCAACTACATGTAGACCTTCCACGTTCTTACCAACCATAAAACACACTGTTCATAATATCAGTAGTGGACCAATCCCAAGCTGGGGCTAAACTCCACCTGGGTAAATGGTTTCTAACCATCCTAAGGTATCTTTAACAACATACAAACTCAGACACAAGTGCCAACTCAAACTAACAACCTACAATCTCTCATTCCCCACATGCTTGTCCCACCCCAGGAAATGTAACCCTTCTCTGCTCAGTAGTCCTTCAACTACCCCACTTCCCTTTTGGGGCTTCAACAACAAGCTGAAGAGGAAGTCTCAGATCCATGTAGCTGCAATTTGGCACCTTGGGAAATCAATTCCCAGTAGTTATCTCACCTAGAGAGAATGCTCTTAGGCCTGAAAACCCGCTTCTTCATTCCTATGGGCCTGACAACCCACTTCTTCAATCCTACTGGCCTGAAAACCCACTTCTTCAATTCAACTCCTGAGCTAACCAGTACATGTACATGTTTCACGTTGCAGTCCATTACCATAAGGTATTATTCACAACTCCATCCGTGAAGAATATTGAAAATATCTCCCCCATTGCACTATATCCACACACACACACACACACACACACACACACACATATGATTGTGTCCTTTAAGACACTTGGCACCCAAGGAACTCCCTTGTCCCTACTTTAGAAACTTAGGATATGTTCATATCCATTACTTTATATTTAAGGAATACTAATATAATAGTCCATTGGAATTAAGCCCCCTAGCTTATCCCCTTCATAGACTCTCATCCCCCTTTCCCTTTCTAGTGGAGTTTATCTCCCCTTACTCTTTTACATGGTTGGCCTACAACAATGGTGTGTTTTCATTACTAATATGAGTGTTTACATATTACAATAATAGGCTCATTGGCCTTTATCATCTAGGATCTCCAACCTAATAATCACATAAGCCTTCTAGCCTATAACAACCTAGCTCACCAGTATATAAAACATTTTTACACTTACAACTGGGAATAGAACTCAATATTATAACAAAGGCACTTCTGGCCCAAAATATCATGGTTCACCAGCCTATATGTTCATTTATATTTATATGTACAGTTGGGTTTCGACCTAGGGACATTACAACCATGGTGTGATATGACCTCTCCGGGGTTCTTTTCTCTTTGAACGAGTGCCACCATTGTTTGTAGCATCTGGAACAATAATTATGACATGTTAATTGGTCAGTGGTGTCAGAGATGATCGAGTAGTCTGATATGTTGAACATAGACAAGTCCAGAATGACCTTTGCAATTGAAATATCACTACATGAAAATGGCCACATCTTCCCAAGGGTGTGGAAAAGACCAACATTCAAATTATATACCCTTCTTCACTAAAGCCTGTCCAAGCTCGAGGAATTTCCTTAGAACTTCTGGCTGGTAATTTCTTTTGATGTACCATCTCTCACCTTTCCATGGTAAATTGGTGACTTCAGCTAGTGTTTATTTAATGAATTATATCTTGGCACTAGCTATCATGGAGTGTTCAACTTTGTAATTCAAGGAAAATTACAGAGCTACCTCATCGTCATATCCTTGTAGGTGTAGCACGTATTCCATCCAACCAAATTTTTCTAGAATCAGTCCAATATTGTCATAGATCTCAAGTAAGACAGATTCGATAGGTTCCCTACATATTATTGAACCTCCCATGGTTCTTTCTTCTAGCTAATTTTGATTTCTTTTGTTTGTAGGGGAGATTCATGTTAATCCAATGGAGAATTTAGAATTGCACCAATGGTGGTGGGTATGAAGGTGCAAATCACAGATATAACAATGATGGTGTAAGGTGGTGGCTATGGAAGAATGATAATATAAACATTCCATAAAAAGTATTCATTACAAATTCTTATTGGAACTCATACCTGTCACTTCTTACCTCAAGTGGATCCTATACAAGTACGGTGTTAATGGCGTTGCGACAAAGGAAGATAGAGTCACATCAACACTCTTAACTGGAATTGTAGCATTGGTAGTGCTAGTTCTATCATCCAGAAGTGCAGTAACGATGCCACTCACAAAGTGAAAGTTGCTAGCAGACTCGCAACAATGAGAGTTGTGGTGACGAAGATGCAACACTGAGAGTTGCAACAAGGGAAATTGCAACAACTATTGATGCAACCTCCATGGTGTAGATAGGAATTGTGTTGGTGAAAGGTGTGGGGAGGGATTGTAAAAAATAAAGTGCATATGAAAGTGGAGTTGTGGAAACATGAGTTGTAGAAATGAAGCTACAACAACAAATATGAGAGGGGAGGGATTTGGGAAATGAAATGGGGATACAAGTGGAGTTGCAGCAATGAAAATGAGAGGGGAAGGATTTTGGAAATGAAAAAAAGATAAAAGTGGATTTGCTGCAATGGAAACAACATGGGAGGTTGAGCAACGAGGATTGAAACAAGGAGAATAGTTGCAGCAATGAGAATTGCAACAAAGGGGATGGTTGTGGTTAAGGGAGTTGCAACAAAAGAAGTTACAATAACACACATTGCAAGAAAGGGAATTGCAACAACAAGAATGGTTTTGGAGAAGGGAGTTAAAGAAAAAGGAGTTGCAGCAACATGAATCACAACAAAGAGAATTGTGGCAACATGAATCACAACAACCGAAGTTGCAAAAATTGGAGTTGCAGCAATAGGAAATTTAGTAATGGGAATTCTGGCAATGGGAATTGAATCAAAAATATTTGCAGCAAATGGAGTTGCATCAAGACGAATTGTAGCCACATGAGTTACAACAACATAGTTATCCCCTGCATATTCTAAAAAAAGTTGTTAGAAACAAATCAAGGTTTTATTATAATTTTTTGAGAAGGATCCTGAAAAACCATCATGAAATCGTGAAGTTCCCTTCTTGCTTATTACAATTTTTGTTTTTTAATGCACCACCTAGGATGTTTTTCACATTGTTTTTAAGAAGAAACAAAAACTATGAATTTGGGACTTTTTCTTCCTAAACGAGTTCCAAATCACTACCAGGCCATCCATTTGCAATCTTCCTAAGAAAGGATTCCTTTGATAGGGGTCAATGGTATAACTGAATTCTAAGTCCATTATCCATTACATGAATTATTTCTTCATCTATGGTATGTAGTTTGATGGACCTAATGTCATATACTATATCAATATCGTATGGACTGAGCCATCTAGTGCAGAATTTTTCTATGAAGTCCTTGAACATGAAATCAAATAATAATTCCTAGTCTCTAGCTTTGAACTTATTTTTCTTGATAAACTTATCATTCCAAATGTCCATTTGGTGTTTTATCACTATGGCTTAGTGTAGGGCATATTTTCCTAGCTCGTCCAACTAGTTAATTTGAAGCAATATTTGTTTCTCAGCCTCTAATAGGTCCAACCCAAGTTTTATTTCTATCTTAAGTGTCTAGATTTCTATTTCAATGGGAAGTAGTACTATTTTCCCATATACTAACTCATAAGGCATGCATCCTATAGTAGTTCTCAAGGTGGTTATGTAGGCCCATAAAGCTTCATGGTGTCTATCTACCCAATCCTTGAAGTGTAGTCTGACATTTTTAGTGATAATGGACTCAAGGATATTATTAGTCCCCTATACTTGATCATTTTCCTATGGGTGATATGGTGTTGTTACATTGTGTTTGATCTTGTATTTTTCCATCAAATATCTGATGAGTCATGATGTGAGTTGAGTTCCTCCTTCAATCACTATGTCTCATGGTATTTTTAACCTTACAAATATATCTTCATGGAGAAACTCTACCAATGCCTCTTTGGTTGTTGTTGGAAGTTCTTTTTCCTCCATCCATTTTGTAAAATAGTCTATGTATACGAGGATGTAGAAGTGTTGACATGAAGAGGTATTTAATGGTCCCATAAAATCAATGGCCCATTTTTCAAAAGGATCTAATGCCATCTATGGTTGTAGCAACATTTCATCTATTTGTACAGTTCCACCCATGTGTTGACAGATGTCACACCCCTTCACATATTATTTGGTCTCTAAAAAGTGTGGGCCAATAATACCCCTGATGGAGTGCCTTGTACCTAGTCCTTTTATCTGTGAAATGGCCCCCACATGGCCCATCATGGAATACTTTTAGTATCTCATGTACATATTCCTCTCGTACACATCTTCTGATAATCAAATCAAGCTCGGTGTAGAAGAGGCATCCATTAATCCATGAAAATATTTCACTTTTCTTGACTATACTTTGTTGTTCTTTATGACTTGGATGATGCAAAATCTTTCCTACAACCAAAAAGTTAACAATATCTACAAACCTAGGTGATTTAGTAGATAATTCAAAGAGATGTTCATCCAAAAAGCAATCTTCTACTAGAGGTTCATTTTCATTAGATATTATTACATAAAGAAAGCCATCCACTGCATTGTTTTTCCTAGTTTATCTAGGATGGTGTTGTACCCGCACAACACCCTCCCTAATTTCTACTCTTATCCTTTCCCTAAGAGAATAAATTGGGTCCCCCTTATAAAATTTTATACTAAAAATCCTCTCATTCTCTCTCATGCAAATGGAAAATCTCAAACCTCTCTTCCCACTCTCTGTACTTTTCCATTTGTAGCGATTATTCATGCTTGAAACTCTCTGACTCATCTCCTTCATGTTGCACCCATTAGTCAGGTTCTTATAATTCCCAATGATTAAATATTCCATGCTTTACCAGATAACTAATGAATGATAGCCTTATCTTTATTAATCTACATTATGTTGCAAGCATAATTAAACATGTTTGTGTCACCAACAGTTTTCATTACACACACAATACTAGCATGCACGTCCTGTGCCTTCTCGATTTTATAACTAACCATGATCATGAAAGTGTTTTCTATCATTATGTAAGTTAACTACAACATATATGAGACTCACACTAGCCTTGAATTGCATCTCATAGGCGAATAGATCCTCCCAACTCCTAAACAATGTTAAGCACCCTGAACATCAGTTGACTATTTTCACAGGTTTATATTTATGTGCTACAGACATGTTATATCAATTTCAATGCATGAACTAAAATCCTATACAACATAGAGGACACATGGACTGACGAAATTGGATTCGAACAAAGAAGAAACAAGAATGAGATCTATACTTCCATTAAAAAATGACTTTGAGCACAATTTTGGGCATTCTTCAAAGTGTATTTCACCACCAAAATAGGCCTATTGTACAAAATAAGAATGAGATCCATACTTCCATTAAAAAATGGCTTTGAGCACAATTTTGGGCATTCTTCAAAGTGTATTTCACCACCAAAATAGGCCTATTGTACAAAATACACAATTACATTTCCAAAAAAAGTAACGAAATCAAAATATGAGGTATGGAAGTGCCAAAAGGATTGTCAAGGAGTTCCTGCCAAGAAAGACCCATTAACTGTGGTCATAATTAAAAATGGATCCACTCATATGCTTGAATAGCATGTTCAGTTTTCTTGATAGAATCGTTTCTATATTCTCTCTATGTTGCAAAACATGACACCTCAATCAAACATCGTATGAGAAATTTATGGACTTTCAAACTCAAACTCTTGTTGTTTCTTACCGATAAAAGCACACTTAGATTTGTTTTTCAATTTTTTCTTCCAATGAAGGATGATTTGTTTGAAAATTCTCTAAAATACATCGGAGGAGTTCCTTTGATGAGCTTTGGTTCATATCGGAGGAGTTCCCACAAACTCCTCTAAAATTTTCTTCAGACTCCTCTTAAAGTTCCTTCAAAGTTCTCTAATTTCATTCAAAATCATTCGATTTACACTAGAGGAGTTCATTCAAAATCCTCCAAAACAAAGAGGAAGAGGTTTTTCAACTCTTTCAAAGAAAATAAGAGGATTTCTCATTTACTCCTCCGAAACAAATCAAAGGAGTTCCTACAAACTCCTCTTAAACAACTCAGAAGAGTTCCCACAAACTCTTTTGAAAAAAATCGAAGGAGTTCCCATTAACTCCTCCAAAGCAAATCAGAGGAGTTCCCATTAACTCCTATGAAGAAAATCATAGGAGTTCATTCAAACTCCTCTAAAGAAAATCAGAAGAGTTCCCATTAACTCCATCGAAGTAAATCAGAGTAGTTCCCATCAACTCCTTCTAAACAAATCGAAGGAGTTACCATTAACCCCTTCAAAGAAAATTGGATGATTTCCCATCAACTACTTGATGTAGGAGCATCCAACAAAGTGCACATGTGTTACACATTATTTTGGTCACCCTCGTGATCTATTGATAACATGTTTTCATGTTCCCATGAAAGTATAAAAGAGTCTTTCTCCATGAGGAAAGTGACTGGCTTTCCCTTCTCAAAAACCATATTAAGGAAGGTCGTCACAGGCTGCAAGATGCACAAGGTGCGATGAAGCCTGATCATCACCCCCTACTCTAGAGTTGTACTGTGACATCTTCGTAGGTTGCACTATATCTAGGGTGTGACAATTCCAAAAGGATAAAGAAAATTCAAGCTTAATGAAAGTTCTAGAAGGGGATCTTCTAGAAGATGAGGTGGCCTCCGAACG
>CBVK0100465214.1:0-10745 GCA_900067695.1 Picea abies | reverse complement strand
ATGGTGTCTTATATATCATTTCGTCGACAGAGTACTTCTTGAGGAAAATGCGTTGGAGCATTCAAAAGCACTGAATGTCGAAGCTATGAAGTGAATCTTAACCATCGGTTGTTGGGTAAGCGCTGACCATAGATCATGTTGTATTAGTTCATAGATTCTGTGTTCGGGAGAAAAGGTTGTGGTTGTTGATAAAAACGTCAAAGCCTGAAGTTATGAAATTCTCAGGAGATTAATCCCCGGGTCATAACTCAAGGTCACATGTGGAGAAGGGCTAACTAAAAGGAGCCAATGCTTGAAATTTAAAATTTTAAAAGTGCTAAGGAAAGGGGTATGTGGGTACCATACAACCTACACCTAAAGTGATAAAAGGGCCCGTGTTAATTCAATTTGGGGCCAGAAAGGTCTCGAGGAGATAATCCATATCAGGTAGTTAAAGATCCTTGACTGGGAGGTCACGTAGCCCTGAGGAGAGAAGGGGGGTTTGCATCACTCATCCAAAACAAATTGGAGAAGTTCCCATCAACTCCTCTGAAACAAATCGGAGGAGTTCCCATTAACTCCTCTGAAAAAAGGACAAGACCCTACAAAACTTCTCTTCGTAATTTGCCCATAATGTTTGACAGGTGTGTCAATTTTGCGTGTTATTTATAATGTTGGAAAGATGTTTTTGAGATATACAACTATAAATTCATATGATTTGATAAATTCCTTACCTATTATATACAATTTTTGGTATTAATATATGACACCTTGTTAATAGCCCTAGAAAACATGATACTTCAATCAATGCTAGAGGAACCAAGAACTGATCTTGAGGAAGCACATATGAACTCTCACTTAGTTAATTTTTCAGTTATATGGTTTCAAATGTGTAGTGTTAGTAGTGTATTTTGAGTATATTCTTTTTTCACTCATCCAATGCATGTTGAATGGTGCCAAGTACCAATGTTGAGAGGAGGGCGTACTCAACATCCTTGCAATGCGATCTATAGCCAAGGAAAATGGAGAATTAAGCACAACATCAATTGTCAAAGAAATGGGGGATCAAATAAGGGAATAAAACTCAAATGTCTAAAGAGGAAGTCAAAACCCTACAATGATCTAATCTTCCAATATCCAAGCTAGTCATTACAGTGGATGAGTCTCACTATAGTCGAAATCTATGATGGCCCACCAACACTAAAGGAAAAATTTGAAATGTAATTGATTTCATTGTTCTCTCATAATTAAAAAGAGGGAAAAGACAATGGTTGGTAAATGAAAGGTCATGGGGTAAGGTGGAAGGAAAAGAGTCACATTGAAATATAACAAATATGGGGATTGTATCCATAAAAGGGGATTTTTTTGCTCTTCAAGAATTTTACATTTTCTGAACTATTTGGGGAATATGGTGTTAACTAAAATTGGGAAGCATTCCTTAGGAATTTTATGTACTATTAATGAAAACTTTAATGAGGAGAAGTCCGTTTGGCCAAGCTATTTTCTGGAGAGATTTGATTCTCATGTTGGATGTATTGTGGACTATTCCTTTGTGTTTTCTCAACACTCAGGATATGTAAGAATGTACTTCATATTGTAGACTATTATTATGTGTGATGGCTACATTCTTATTTGGAGAATTTGGGGAATTGTTTTTCTAAATTCATGAACATAGAACCATAGATGATTGTTTAAATGATAGAATGCTTTGTGTTTACATTTGGTTATTCATGTTCTTGTCTTTTCTTTGTGTGAACTATTTCTCGAGCCTTTTATAGGAGCATGGTTGGTTCTATGTTTACTTTCTGATTGTCTTAGTTTAGTTAGGATTCATGCATATTAAAGTAGTTTCATTTCATACTTTATCTTAGGAAACATTCATCGGTGGACCAGGATGCAACCAGTTAAACCAGGACCATAAATGGTTGTCAGGATAGAATACATATGGGTTACCTATTCCAAATGGTGATAGGTCTCATTGGGAATTCTTATTGGGGGTGACCCATGTTGTTGACATAGGGTGATTTCACCCCCATCAACAGATGGTGATATCAAATTCTTTCAATAAAAGAAACCATCTAATCACCCTGCCATTCATGATTGGTCTGTTCATTAAATATTTAATAGCAGCGTGATTAGTGTGTGAAACCATGGAATATTTGGTAATGTAGTTCCTAAACTTGTTTATTGAATGAATAACAAAAATAATCTCTTTCTAATTTACCATATAGTTTAATTCTACTGGGGAGAGATTCTTACTAACATAGTAAATTGCATATGGGTCCTTCCTTTTTATTTTTCCTAGAATGACTCCAACGACAGTTTCTGATGCATCTGTGGAGATGTGGAATGGGAGGAACCAATCAATTCCTCACAGGATAGGAGCTTCAAATACTTTGATATTCAATTCATCAAGCACATGATGGCATGTATCTATCCATAAAAACTCAATGTATTTTTTAAGTAAAGAAAATAATGGATGAGAAATGTGTGAACAAATTTCAATGAATCTACGGTAATAACCAACATATCCTAGGAAACGTCATACCTTATTTTGCGAAGTTGAAGTTGGAAAATTTAATATTACCTTTAAGTTTTCCAGATTGACTTGAATACCTTTTTCTAAGATGTTATGTCCAAGTACGATGCCATCATTTTTCATCATCAAACATTTTTCATTAATGAGGGTGACATTTGACTCTTTGCACCTTATTAGTTTTTATCCAAATTAGCTAATGCCTCATCAAATTTGGCCCCATATGTTTTGAAATCATCCATATATATTTCCATGCAATCATGAATTAAATCAAATAATATATCTATAACATCACGATGAAAGGTGGGGCGGGGGAATTTCATAACCAAAATGGTAGAACATGGTACATGAATGCCCCCCTAGGATAGGTGAATTCTTTTTTTTCCTTGGTCTACAAGTGCAATTTGAATTTGGTTATATCCAGTGGATCCATCAAGGAAATACAAATTTGTATTCCCTGCTAACATATCCAGGACCTAGTCAATAAAAGGTGATGATAAGTGGCCTTTATGTGTTTCTTTATTAAGTTCTCTATAGTCGACAAACATTCTCCATTTACCTCTTTTTTTGATACCATGACAAGAGGAGAGACCCACTGGCTATCCGAAATTGAATAGATTAAGTTAGATGTAAGAAATTTTTGTAGCTCTTCTTTGAATATCTCCTTCAGTGTAAGTTTCATCCAGTGCTGGGGTTGGAATATGGGTTTGGATTCAACCTTAATATATATGATGTGTGCATAAGTCAGGATGGATTCCCTTCCTTTCAGATTAATCCCAGGAAAAGGCATCATTGTGCTTTTGCATCACTTTAACCAGTCACTCCTTTTGTTGTTCAATTATTCCTTCATTGATTTTCAAGGTTTCCCCTAGGATACTTTATATGGTTTTATAAGGGATCCTTGATCTTTTTCTAGTGGGGATTCATGTTTGATGGGTGAGATTCTTGTTGAGTATGAAGTAACCCGAGTTTTTTGTTTCATAACATGCTCAAGAATATGTGTGTTTTCTAAGGAAGAGGAAGAGGCTATAAAATCATTGATTTGATCATCCTCTATTTTACTTATTATGACTAAGTATTGGTCTATGGAAATGAATTTTATGGGATCCCCCTTCTTCACTCTTTTATTCCTCAACCCAAAGTGGTGTATCTAAGTCTATAATTTTTTTTTGGATGTCATGTGGGAGATGGTCATGTTTTTTGACCTAGAATTGATGTAGGCATTGACAATGGCTAGCCAAGACCATCCTAGGATTAGAGCATATATTCCTATTGTTCCATGCACTACAACCCTCCATTTTCATAATTCAATTGCAATTTCCTTTCTATAAATGGAGCCCCTTATTTTTTTTTACATTTTTGAAAGAGTCTTCCAGTAACATCAATCTCGTTTTGAAAGTCTTACTTACTTTAAGTTGACACTAGGGAAAAGGAAATACTTGAAGAAATTGTTTTTTAAGTAAGTTTGAGAGAATCAACAAAGTTAACTTTAAATCCTCCTATTTACATCATAGGATTTCCCTCTAACTTCTATGATGTACATATGAGAAGTTCCCCTCACTCTCTCTAATAAACCTTTCTTATCACAAAGGTTTCCCTCAACTTCTTTGATGGAATTGGATGAGTTGAGTCCAACTTCTTCGATGTCCACTGAAGGAGTTTCCTCCATGTTCATTGAAATGATCATAAGACTTGGGTTTAAGTCCTTCAATGTGCATCGGAGGACTTTCCCCCAAGTCCTTCGATCATGAATACCCAACCAACGACACTAAATGATAAAAATGATTGATTTCTATGTATTCATCGATTGACATGTCCTTCTCATAGTTTCACCAAGAGTTAAGGAGTAGAGTCAAAATTTCTCTCTCAAAATGAAGAACTCATCGATATTTATCCTTCACATCCATAGCCTCTCATGGCATTCCATGTGGCAGCACATTGACAGGTAAGACCTAATGCATTTCCCTTGCAAGGGTTAGGTTATTTTCTTGTTTTTGTAATTTTGTCTTTCTCTCTAAACTACCCTCTTGTTTTCCTCTTTACCCTCTATTTCCTATACAATTAATGCCATGCATCTATTGTTAAAAACCATGAATTCATCAAGCTCTCTCCTTCACATCCATAGCCTCTCATGGCATTGCATGTGGAAGCACATTGGTAGGTAAGACTCAATGCATTTCCCTTGCAAGGGTTAGGTTTTTTTTATTGTTTTTGTTTTGTTGTATTTCTCTCTACACTACCTTCTTGTTTTCATCTTTACCCTCTATTTCCTCTTAAACTGATGCCATGCATCTATTGTTAAGACCCCTGAATTCACACTATTTAGGGGTTTTCAACCTCTTCTAACCTATCTGGCACCAATATCATTTGAGTAGCCTCATTGATCAACCCTAATGGCTCCTGGAATCCTATCAAGGCTCTAATCCGAGTTCCCCTTCCAAGCAAAGAGCACATGATGAAATCATCATATTTTGTCTAGCTACCGAATTTTGAGCCGCAACCTTCATTCTTTTCCAAAGTTACATCGTAATAATTCTTGATAACTCCTCTAATCATATCGTAGGAGTTCGTGTTAAATCCTCCGATAAGTTCGAAGGCGTTCCCAGAAACTTTGTTAATTGTCCTTCCCATGGTATACAAGTTGGAGGCTATGAGCTCAAATCCTTTGATGTGTTATCAAAACACTTGGAGTTAACTCCTTTGATTCACATTAGAGGATTTTTCATCAACTCTGTCGATATCATATCAGAATATATTCAACCAACCCTCCTCAACATTTTTTGGAATCTTTGGCAGAAACTCTCTCGAACCACATTGAAGGTTTCAGAACTAACTTGTTTTTTATACATCGGGACACTTGTTATAAACTCCTATGATTTCCATCAAAGGAGTTAACCTAAATACCTATGATTTCATATTTTGAGCATAGTTTTAACCCTTTCCTCCTCAAAATTTCACTGAGATACTCAACATGCCTACCATAATCTTGTCATCCTCACACAACGACTCCCTACCCAATGTCTGTTCAAATAAATCTTCTGGTAATTTGAATTTCTCAAGTTGCATTCAACTTCATATTATGTGTGGTTTTAATCACCACATTGATCTCACCTTTTTTTGCAGGTCCACATATGTCCCCTTGAAAGAAGAAGTCAAGTAAGGCACTTGGTAATGAGGCCTCTGATAGTGTCCAACAAACGAAAGGTGATCCAAAAGTGATCAGAGCCATGTACGAAGACACATCAAGACTCTTGAAAAACAACAGTGAAACACTAAGGTGGGGAGAGGTATACCACATGTTCAAGAAGTCTAACTTCTTTGTTGAAGTTGAAGGACTATATCAACTTAAAGTGTTAAAAAATATTAGCAAGTCTGGAATATTTTGAGTAGCATCCCACCTAGCGGTGTTCCCATGCACAGATGTGATCACTTAGATCCTGAAGAATATATATGTAAATGGCAGACACATTTGCAATTCATGAAAGGATATCATAGCCTCATTAAGAATTTCATATTTGGTGAAGTGTTATCACATCAAGAAAAGGAAATAAGAAGCTATATAATGAGCGCCTTAGTGAGTTTGAATACACTCCCAAGGATATTTGTCCTAAATGGTACAGGTCTGAAAGATAGTTTAAATACAGACCCAAAGGGGGATACCCCACAAGTTCACTGAGAATACCTTATCAATATATGGTAGCTATGTTGTGTCGACTATATGGGGAACTAGATGCATCCCAATTCTCTCTATCGTATATTCCCCTAATATAACACTGCATGGATGAGGGAATATCATTAAATTGGGATGATATCCTATATGAAAATATAACAGTGGCTATCTCTATGGTCAAAGGATCCTAGCCTAGAAAATTCCCAATATTTCACATGTCCTCATACATCTTGGAAATTATGTGCATAACCCATCAATACCCTAGGATGGGGTGGAAATGGAATCCATCTGACCCAACCATCCATGTGTATGAAAAATTTCTCTAGGAGCACATGTACCGCACAAAATACAAAAATATATGTGATCATTTTCTGGCCCTCTTGTATGAATTCATATTTTTCACCACTCCTCCTTGCATAAACAATAGGCTATAGTATTCATAAGGAGGATTGGAGACTGCTACCACATGGAACATGGAACATACATAATATTTTACAACACAATGAATCCTCATCATATTCTCTCATGATTTTTTCTTGATAAGCTTGTGCTCTAGGAGATTCCATACCATACCATCATAAATAGGGTTGGTGGAATGTTATATCGAATGAAAAAATAAATATGGCCATCACTACCATTATATGTTAGGAACTAATTCTTTGAAAACACTAAGCAATCCCAATTAGAGGTAAACACCCTTCTATCTTATCACTTCAGAGAAGATTGGTTTAGAAGACATGATCCCGAGAATATCGTGAGAGACCACTTCAACAAAATTGTTCTACCTGGGGAATACATAATGAACATCTGCAAGGAGGAAGAAGTGCATTAGAATTACTGAACCTACGAAAAAGTAATCTTCAATTGGTGTTTCCAACCAAAGGGGAGAATTGTAAATGAAGAAAGGGCTAGAGAAGAAGCTAGAAGGAAAGTAGAGGAAGAGGAAGTTGAAAAATCACCCCACTTCCACCTCAATACACTCAGGGTCAGAAGATGAGGAAGAAGAAGAACCAATTGACAAGAATACAAGGGATAAAGAGAAATTCCACAAAAATAAGAAAGATGCAGCAAATAAGAAGTGGAATATCGAGGTAGACAAGGCCAAATCCAATGCCGAGGAAGAAGCAAAAGCTACAACAGAACGAAAGATAAAACAAAAAGAATACTCAACCAGAGAAGTAGTAGAGAGGGAAACAACATAACATGTAGAAAAGGAAGCTAAATAGGTATCCATAAAAGAAGTTGAAGAAGAAATACAACAGAAGGATGCATAAGACAGAGGGTGTGACACCCACCCAATGGAGATAGATATTCTGGAAATGTCAACTACATGCATGGGAATAGATATGTCAGGAAGTGGTTTAGGACTATGAATATGGGAACCATTCCAACCAAGTGAGGTACTCGAATTGAGAATATCCACTTATGATACCAAGACTGGAAAAATCATACAAGAACAACTGAGGAAACTATCAATAACTGAAGGAATGCCTATCTGAATTGTTACACATGTTTTTGTAACTGGAGATGTAAGGGATAATCCAATAGCATCTACTACAACCATCATTGCAATCATGAATGCTAATAAAGACAACATTTAAATACTATGCCAGTATAATTAAAAGAAAGAAGCAACGATCATAGAGTTGGAGGAAAGACTCCAACAAGTAAGAATTGATGAAAGCATCCTGCAAAGTTATGAAGTCATTGCTAAGAAGGTCAAGAAACAAATGGAATAGGCTGTCATAGAAAAATATGCTCATGTGCACCTCTTCCAACAAGAATCTTATAATTTCATAGAGTAGAATAATCAAATACAAGAAGAATTGGTGTAGTACAACATGATCCATGAAGCATCCCTAACATTGATAAATGGATCACAGAAAAACTTGATGCACCAGATGAAATCTATCGACATTCAACATTAAAGAAAGTCATAATTGTATGTACTGTACCATATCCAACAAGTGGGGAAAAGGGAAGATAAGGAGGTTACCAAATCAATGGAGATATGCTCAAAGATACACAAAGTTGCACGATAATTGATCAAGAGTAGTCGACTACCTATGTTAGAATATCTTGGGAAAAATCTAGTAACTGAAGAGCTAGTAGACAAGATGCATGACAACATGAATTGAAGAAAATAAGTAGTTGAAGAATCCACTACAATATCCACAGACATCATAGAGAAAAAATTAATACAACCCATAAAATTTCACACTATGATACAAGAATTCATGGCGACACTTGTAAAAGACATGGACTCCCTTCAAGACAGTGTGGCCATGAACAATGTAGATCTGGATGGCTGGATCAAAATAGATCTGGCTGAAAATAGAGACCGAAGAGAGATAGTCCCATAATGGATGGCTCAAGTTCCCTTGAATTTCGTTGGACTGTTACATGAACTTCCTAGGAAATCAGACAAACTCCTTCCAAAATTTGATCCAGACAAATGTGAGTCACAAGAAGATCATGTAAACAATTTATTCCTAGATATTCACCTATTAAATGTCCAACACAAAGATGTAGTTTGCAGGCTATTTCCTTATACTGTTTTAGGAATATCTTCTACTTGGTATTTTATCCTACCACCTAGGTCTATAACTAGTTGGGATGATTTTGAAATAGTTTTTATCAAAAAATTCAGGGAAAGGAAAACAACTGCATCTATGCACAAAGAGTTAGGAGCCATTATGATGGAAAAAAAGAGAAGGTAAAATATTTCAATCAAAGGTTCCTCAATGGATTAATCAAATTCCCCCATGATACAACTCTTTCTCAATCCTTATCCATCGAATATTATACAACAACATTGACTCCTTATATAGGAATGTTTGTAAAAAGGAAAAATAGGAACACTTTGGCACTTAATTTTGATGAAGTTGAAATGGTGGAAAGGGAGATATCTTCTTATGATCATCATTCACATTCTGAAGAAACCACATTATATGGAAAGAAGCCTTTGTTTTTAACTAAACCACCCAAGAAAGACTTGAGGGATATCGACAATGTGGTGAAATTAGTTAAGAAATTATCAAATGAAGTGGTAGATATGAAGAAGAATGTGGGGGAAGGATCATCAAAGCCTCAAAATTGTTTCCATTTCTTTAAGAGACAATATATTCCACCAAAACCACTTGATATCACTCATAAGTCCTTCAACCTATACAGTTTAAGAAATTATAACTTCTGCTCTTACCACCAACAAAACTACCCAAAATAAACTTTCCCTCAATGGATCAACTCCATGACCCTGGTGATCAATCAATTGTTAGATCAACATAGTTTAAATGATGAAAACCCTACACAAGCTCAAATTGATACTACTAGAGATATTCCCCATGAATCTGTTATACCTTTTTGGGACTAGTGTCTAGAATCAAACAATGAGCAGATAGAAGAGATCTTCATGGAAGATAAATCAGTAATAAAGGATGCTACCAAAAAGAATTATAATTTATACAACAAAGGTACATTTCTTGACAAGGATGACAACATTCCCCTTAGGAAAATCACTCCTCTTGTTTCCCCAAAACTGAATGACCCACGTCCAAGTAAAGCCAATGGAAAAACTAACAAAGTTGTCCCAATGAAAACAAATGAACCAAGTACGTCTAGCTCAATTGGAAATAACACTATACTTAACATAGTACCAAAAAAGGAAAAATGTCTGAACCGAAAACTAGCCAAACAATGGACAACACAAACCCACATGCCCTAGACTACAATGTAATACAAGACACGGAGAAAAAAAATTCCAACATTTTCATGTTTGATATATGTTCATTACCACAACAACATAAGCTCTTGAATGATGCTTTCAACCCCAATGATACTCAGAAAAGGATGGTCATTGTTACTGACAAATCCTTGCCGAAATATAAGGCACGAGAAGTACACAAAGTAGAAATCACAATAGCCATAAATGTAGTAAGTATAGGTGCATTCTCAAAATCACAGATCCCACCTTTTCTACTCACCTATAATATTTTTAATTTTATTGTGCATAACTTTCAAGTAGATTCAGGTGCATCATCTAACATAATTCCTTTTACTATCTGCCAAAAGATAAACGTTGTTTCAAAAATTACCAAAACCAAAATTATATAGTTATATAGGAGATATGTTAAAGTAAAGGGAGAAATTAAGGATGTCTTGATTAGGATTTAATCTAATCACAGGGTGCATCAAACAATAGATATTGTCGTTGTCGATATACCAGAAAGTTATGGTTTTATATTAAATAGAGATTGGTTGGCCAAACTTCAAGGATACTTTTCTACCGATTGGTCCCACCTGTGGTTTTTGTATAAGGGTAAGGAGAATCAAATTTGAGTAAATAGAGAGGCTTACATGAAGCACACAGTGACATAATTGAAAGGTAAGAACTAGCCTATAAGTTTTGCACATTTTGTCTTGGGAAATTATTTCTTTGAGACTGACTATGTGTAACATACCTAGCCACCCACAGGCTGAGGTATGCTACCTTCACACCCGCCCTTAGACTTATTTCTCTTACCGATACCTTTTTAAAATTTAAGGATGCATAAAAGGAAA
>CBVK0100465213.1:0-14493 GCA_900067695.1 Picea abies | reverse complement strand
GAGCAAGAGTCTTCTCCGATGCAAGTCCAAGCCGAAGGTGATGGATGCTGCTGCTGTTGACAGGACAGGTCTGATGAAGAAGAAGAAAGACGGGCCCTCCAGGGCCATGCTCAGGTCAATCCTGCTCTCGGTACTCCATGTCTAGGACCTGTGGGCCTCGAGACATGATCTCCTAGTTATCCCTAGAAATCGGGGATAACAGGTTCGATGGTTAAGGTGGGGGGTGATATTCCACCACTAAGGTTCAAATCCCCAAAGACATGTTTTTCTCCTCATAGACCTTCTTCCCTGTGCAAGAGGACTGTTTCTAGCATTTGGGGCCATGTGCAAGTCCTTGGCGACTTTGGCAGAATTAATATCCCCCACTTGCTACTTCTTAGCCAAAGGGTTCTTCCTTGAGTGTTGTAGTTGGCTATGCTTCATTGTAATACTTCTAAATTGGGGAAGGGCATGCATGCTACATCATGATAAAAGCAAGGATCTGTCATTTTTTTAAAATGTCCTTAAGCCTAACACTAATATAACTTCATACAAATTAGTTATGCTTGAATTCATTTGAAAAATATTATATTAATTTGTAGAAATATTACTTACGTGGCTTCCTTTAGTTTGTATGACTTGAAGGGGAGATAAAAATTACAGCCCTTTGAGCAACTGGACCATTCTTTTTCTAAAATCAACCCCACACGTTTATCCTTTCTAATCCCTAATAGTTAATTGACTTAATATGCCGACCATTGCTCCTAGATTTTTTTATTTTGTGATCTTTTTAACAGAATGGACAAGATTCAAAATTCAAGGATTAAAAGTTTAAGAAAAAATGATGAGTAATTCTTGAAAAAGTAAAGAATGAATGAGAATAGAAGCAAAAGAAAGAATTTGAATGAGCCAAAATTTGAAATTGTACAGAAAGCCTGCCAAAGGACTCCTTTTTGCAATCCTCAATGTGTACAAATAGTTTTTCTCTCTATGAGTTGATAAGCGGGCTTGTGTAAAAATGAGTGGGGTTAGCTTGTGTAAATTCTAATGGGGAGTTAGCCTAAGGTAGACCAACCCCTAAGAAGATAGAGTATCCAATGTAAAAACTAGTTTATCAATCAATTAATTAAGAGGAACCAACCCCCCATCCCAAGAATCTAGAAAGGCACAAGAAGAGCAAAAAAGACAAGTTCAACAAAAGTAATACCACCTAGGGGCTAATAACGAGCATTGACCTTGGTCTTCCTAGGATAGGAAATTAGTTACAATTACTTATTGGCTTTTGTGTTTAAGGATGCCTACTTGTCGTCTTTGATTCGTCATCGAAGTGAAATAAGGAAATTTTAAGAGTGAGGCAAAATTTGAAATCTTACAAAGACCCCTAAAATAGTTATTTTGGCAATTAACACTGTGTCCAAACTAGTTTTACTCTTTAAGAGCTTATAAGTGGAATTATGGAAACACTGATTGGGTTAGCTTGTATAAAATTATAAATACTAGTAGTGGGCTACCCTTATGTAGGCAGGCTTGACAAAAGAAGGCTTGTATATGTGAACATTAACTAAGGTGGTTTAGTTGTTTGGTTTAATGGTTGAAGCTTGTTGGTTCAAAAAGTTATGGTATAGTGGTGAGTATTTTCACCTACCATGTAGGAGAGTCATGGTTTATCCTCGACAATGACACCAAATCTTCGTTGCTACAACTAGGGTTTTTCAAACTCAATCCATGTCTCCTTTGTCATAATTTTAACTTCTATCTTGCCATCTATTATCATCTTGGTCAAAATATCATCCTCGATGACCATGCATATTCTTAGTGTTCTTTTTCTATCCAACACCATACTATCAACAACCTCTTCTCCTCGTATGTGTCAATTTATATACGTAGGAACAAAGGAGAAGGCGAGTTCATAAAGTCTTCGTTCAAATTCATCATAATCAATTGTACAATATACATAAAGTCTACGGAGGTAACAACATAAATCCCATGTTGTATGGGAGTATTTCTTAACTTTATTAACTTAACTATCTCAACTTTATATACTTAGATTTAATCATAGTCTAATTATTATCTCTAACTATGATCATTATTATTAAACCATAGAAAATAGTGTAATCTTCACTGTCGGCCACGACTAACCTTATATTGTATCATTATTATATTTGTTGGTTTGGCTAAGGCTAACCTTGTACACGTAGTCTCAAGACCCTATTGGGGAAAGCACCCTACTTATGTGGACTTGTTGCTTGAGGCCACAAGTGGTTCACCAACAATGTAGTAGATATATCAGATCTCAAAGAACCTAGGATTGGATGCCCCCTCGCTTTGCACACTTCCGTATAGCGTTGCTTGAATAACCGAGCTTCCATTTGGAGCTTCTTCCCCATGGCCTTGGATACTAGGTGAGTCGGATTTCCTCATTGTTTAACCATAGACAATATAGCAATATTGTCACCCAACCATAGGCCAAAGCCACCCTCGAGCACCTTAACCTTGACAGAGTATAATTCCGGAAACAAACCCTAGGCCTAATAGCCAATCAATGTAGCGTACCTCTCTCTAGAGCTAGCACACAAGGCAGAAAGTCCAAACCATAACCAAGAGAAATTCCAAGCCTAAACCAAAAATACAAGTTGCAGTAGCTGGAGCTGTAGCTACTCTCCAGACTTGTGCACTTACTCAATTTCTGTAGTGCGCACTCTTACATTTCTGCAGTTATGAGCTGTGTCCTGCAAATGAGCTTTGGCGTCTTGTATTTATACTACTCCTTAACTGTCCGGGCCGACTTCTCATTCTGGAGGCTAAAAACTCAATATTAAATATTTCCTTTAGCCACTGACTTGTCTTCTAGGGTTATGTCCAATGCTTTAGGGTTTCTTCATGCTTCCAAGAATATTCTATTCTTGTCAGGGTTACACGTGGAGGTTAATAACTCCCGCAACTACCATAATATCAACAGAATGCACTGCTTATTTACTTCTACCAAAAATTATGCAAAGAATCGCATGAATTATGGAGGAACAATTTAACAAAGTCAAATACTATGTGGATGGATTAACCAAATTAATGTTAATCTTTGGGTAGTTATGGGAGGTATTCTCCAACTATTTATAAGAAAGAAAATTAAATTAAATTTTAAATTAAATTTTCAAAAAGACGTGTCTCTTTGGATCAATTTAATATTACTATAAAAAGACACTTGAAAGACACAACAATAGACACACATATTTTTTTCTCTCTCACACGTGGTAAGTGATCTAAGGAAGAGATTGAAGTTTCTAAGTAGTTGAAATTTTCTGAGTGTAATTACTTAATGATGTTCTAGAGTTTACTAAAGTAATATCGTATATCATTGGAAGTAATTAACTTGCGGAAAATTGTGCTTGTCTAATTTAACACTAGAAAATCAACATGGTTAGCCGTATGACATCGAGTATATGATGGATGTGCGTTGGTCATAGTAGAAGACTTATCATTTGCAGGGTCACTGTATATTGTTGTGCACATCCATGTAATGAAGAAGAAGAGGAGGTTAGCACATGTAGAGGGAGCAAATGACTCCAAAGACTATATAGCCTCAGAGGGAGTCAAGCTCTAGAGGGAGCATGCAGACTTAGAGTGGGCTTGATCTAAGAGAGAGTCAGTTGCTTAGAGACTTTCATTCAGAAAGGATTCCTCTTCAGATTCAGATTCAGATGGGAGAGATGTCCTCCAGGACTGACAGACAAGAGGCTAGACCTTGAGGAGATATGAGATCTCTTGGAGAGGATTCCCTTGTTTCAGTGAAGGAAGCCAGTTAGAAGGACTGGGATGTGGACCTTTTAACCTTGATTCTGAGACATGATGCAGAAGAGAGTTGTGAAACTCCAGTACACATCCACAAATGAGTAGCATTGGGTAGACATTCTCCTAGAGTGGTCATGATGATTTGTCCGAGGAGAATGATACATTCACTCACAGGATTAGCCATGCTGATTTGGATAGTGGTGAATGGCCCAGGCATAGTCTTTCTCCTTAGTCATGCTGATTTGACAAGTAGTGGAAAAGACTTCAGGTGCTGATGTTTCTTCAGATGGCTGCATCAGGTAAACATTCTCCCAGAGGGGTCATGCGGATTTGACTGAGGAGAATGACACATTCACTCATAGGATTAGCCATGCTGATTTGGCTAGTGGTGAATGGCCTAGGGCGTTGATGTTCTCCAACTATTAGCATCGGGTAAACATCCTCCCAGAGGGGCCATGCTGACTTGGCCGAGGAGGATGATACATTCACTCGCAGTATTAGCCATGCTGACTTGGCTAGTGATGAATGGCCTAGGTGCAGTCTTAGAGACTCGAGGTGCTATCACATGCCTGCTCCAGGTTGGAGCGATCTATGTTGATCAAAAGTGCATGTGAGGAGAAGTATACATCATCTGGGTGCATGTTGAAGTTAGAAGCATCGGGCATACATTCTCTAGAGTGGTCATGCTTATTTGACTAAGGAGAATGGCCCAGGGCCAGTCTTATGGACTCGAGGTGCTTGAGGTATAGAATGTCTCCCTCGTTGAGAGGGAGTGTTGATGTTTGGACAACATCGAGAAGACATTCTCCCAGATTAATAATTAATAATAATAATAATAATAGTTATTATAATTATTAGAGATGCATCCTTTCATGTATGGTCACCATATGTGCCTTTAGGTTCTCTATATTTGGCACATTTATCATATCATCTCATATACAATATTATCTCATTTAGTATCTCATATGAAAAATTAACAGTTTAGTTGTTGGTAAGAACATTGTTTATATTCCTCTTGACCTTGTTGTTGGTCGTAACGATTCTTGTGATTTGGATGACAATAAGGCACCCAAATCTCTTCTGAATATTGTTTGTTGCATCTTTCTTCAACTTTTGATGTTTCTGGTTTTTCAGTTGGATCAGTGTTTGTTTTTTTCTCTAAGGTCTCAATTTTTTGAACTAGAAGCTTCTCTATTTCAACTGATTTAGTCCTTGTTTCTTTGTGATCTAGCTCTTCTTGTGAAGACTTCTTATCATGCTTTAGCTTTCTAATTTGGGTAAGTAGGTCTTTATTATGTCGCCTTGAACATAAAAGTTCTTCCTTATTTCCTGACTTGTCATCTCATTTTTTGATTCCAAATTTTTCGTTTCGTTCTTTAAACTTTTAATTTGTTCAAGCAATTGTTGTTAAATAGTCCTTGGTGTCAGCTTGTGCACCAATTATATGTAGGAGCCTCACGATAGTCATCGACAAGTTTCCAAATGAATATTGTGCTATATCAAAGACACCGCTCACATGGGCATCCACTACTTAGCTAGCACCTTTATTCTTCTTCAAGGATTCTGTAATGTTAAATGGGTTTGTGTTCTCGATGGGAGAAGTTCCACTTTAGGGTACCTATTTATTGTTAGTGTTGGATCAGTTTATTGTGTTTTCCAAAAAGTAGGAGGATGTGGGTCCTTCCTTTGTAGAAGCCTAATATATTGTCGTTCTCACTAGGAAGCACCTTCATGGTTGCATATGTTTCTTGAATAGTTGGGTCTTCCTCAAAAACACCTCAACACTCTATTTTGTGACAATCAAAGCACCATTCAAATTCGTAATTTTGTGGATCATCAGAAACTAAGCAAATTGAAATATGGATACACTATAGTTGACACCTTTGTTCCTAGGGACGACTTGTGCTAATCTTAGTATCTTCGATAGACCAATGTGCTGACATCTTTACAAAACTTCTGCTAGAAGCCACCTTCACCAACTTGCAGAATCGAATTGGTGTGAGTGATTTTCCATTAAAGGAGGGGTATGCTATGTAATGTCTTCTCTACATGGTCCCTATTCAACTTAAGGGGATACTGTTGAAAATAGTGTAATCTTCATGTTTGGACACCATTGACCTTCTATTCTATCATTATTATATTTGTAGGTTTGGCTAAGGTTGACCTTGTACATGTAGGATTAGAACGCTACCTCTTGGGTTGTGTATAAATATGCAACTCTCATTTGTATTTTCATCTTTCCCTATGGGGAGAGGAAGAGCTATTGTGGTGACAATGGGTAGCCTTCCTAAGTTCAACTTGAGCTTGCACCTTGGTGGTTGGGACTTTTCCACCTTAGATGCTAGTGTTTGTTGTAACAAAGTGATTCATTTGTTCTTAATAAAATAGATTTTCCTAAGGGTATAATCAAGTGTTGCACTCCAAGTGCTTGGGTTTCTATCTTTTCTTAGCGCACTTGTTATTGGGTTGTTTTCTCTCTCTAGGGCTGCTCCTCGTGTGACATCTCTTGAAGTGTTGTGTTGCCCTAGTATTTGTTAATATTTCTCTTTTTTGTAGAATTTGGGTTTGTGTTTGTTCTGTTTGATTCTCTTACTATCTCTTGTGATTCTCAACACAAATATCATTTGTTAATGACCATATTGTTAAGTTTTAACTATAACCCCAAGCACATTTCTAATTTTATCAACTTTTCTTTTGAAAGTGGCTTGATAAAACGTGGGCCACTTTGTTGGATAATAAAACAATTTAACCTCTTTGCTTCACACTTTCTCTATTCAATGTACTTTGTCTTGGATTTAAAAACATGTCTTCTCACCATCTTCATCTATGTTGCTTATTCCCACAAAAAAGCATCTTTAAGTATCTTGTTGAGCTACACAACTTCACTTGTAGCCCCACCCAATTGTTTCCTTGTACTCCCCTTTAGTGGACGATAAGGCCATGATTTTTTGCAAGTCCTAGATATATCTCTTGAATCAAGACTAAAGATAAGCGAAAGTTGATTTTTGATCATGTAGTGATCTTGCCAAGCTAAGTTTGTGCATCTTACTAGGCTAAACTTATCATTTTTTGTGAGAGCAATACCAAGGTCAAATATCCTTGAAATATATTTCATAATCTCTTTCGTTGCTTTCTAGTGACAAATCCTTGGTGAGGTCATGAATTTGTAAGCCAAGCTTATCACAAAACCTATATCTGATATGGTGAAAATTAAATAGATTAGACTTCCAACAAATTGCATATATATAAGATAAGATTAGATAATATTATTAATGTCCAACAAGTGACCACAAATAGGTCAATGGGATTTGCTAAGTGCAATTGTATCAATACATTGTGAGAGTGTAAGGGCTACTCCTATATAAAGACCAAAAGTAGATACAATCTAAGATTTGAACTCTAATATATAGAAAAGAAAGCTCTGTTGCAAAATATGGAATAGTACATCAGATGCTAAAGGGCTAGAGTCCAAAGATGCATAATACTCTCTAAAGGGAGGCCTTAGAGGACAGTACAAGGGGGAACTGCAAGCCTTTGTGTCCCTTGGACAAGTCCTCTAAAGAGGAGCAAATATTGTCATCCACCTCTGTAATTGTGTCTCTTTTAGCATTTGAGGCCAAAGAGAAAAAGATCATGACATAAGATTATCTAGAAGAGTTGGAAGAAGAGTTGATTTGTTGTGTGTCACATTGTCTCAAGGGAGTTGGCTGTTGTCATTGTTTGGATGTGGAGGACTGCTTGTTGGAAGGATGTGCCTTGTCCCGGGATTGATGTCTGCAACTCCACAAGAGTCTCGCTAATGGGGGGCAGGAGGCTCGTTGGTGTCTCTTGGATCTGGACTACGTTGGAATGGTGCTAATATCCACCTACTCATTGGTGCCCATGACTGCTGGGAGCACTAGAAACAAAGGATGTGATCTTCAGAGTAGTGTCTAATTGGGAGGATGGACTAAGCGTGGTGGATCGAAGACACAATGCCTCTCTCATAAGCAATGCTAAACACTATTGATCGACTACTGAAAGGAGATGGAGAGAAAGTTCTAAGATTCCCTAATGAGGCAGTGAAAAAATCCCCATATCTTGTAGTAAATAAGACTCTGGAAAATAAAGTGCTCCTCATTCTTGGTCTCCTGCATATGACATAGCTGGAAAATCTTGCCCTCTCGTGGAATTTGATGCTTGATCTCTACTTGAAGTTGGTGCGAACGCTCTCGAAATTGACCCAGAGGGATCTTGAGTGCATGGATCTTGTGTTGTAGCATGCAAAGGGGTCAAACAATGGGGCCATCTTGGGCCTTAAACACCTTGTTGGGTCAAGCCAAGTGACTTGGATATAATCTTTGTATATGTGATCTATGGTAATCCCATTCATCTCTTGCTTTTTTAGCAAGAGATGTACGAGGGCACCCAAAGAGTATTTGAAAGGAGGAAGGTTCATCCACCTTTCTTGGATCCACTTTAGCTAAAAGCTTCAAACATTTCAGAAAGGGTTTCACTGCTAACTTGAAATAAAACTTTTTGAATTTTCCAAGCAATTCTTTTACATATTTTGTTTGTGAGATGAATGCTTTTTCACTTCTCTTACCTCACCTTTGAGCAAAGTTAATAATGGATGAGTTTGGGATTTGTCATCTTCGAAGCCTTGGCCAAACACCACTTTACTTCATCAATGACACTTGTACAACTTTATGTAGTAACAAGGTCATCGACAAAAACAACAAGAGTCAAAATCTCCTTACTTTTCTTATTAGGAGATAAGTTTTGATCTGATACACTCTGCTATAAACCCTTCGATCTTATTTGTTCATGTATCATAATATGTTAGGGGTCTTGGAGTGTGTATTAAGCCATACCATTATCTCTCTAATGGACAAACAAAATTTTCTTTGCCTTTCTCCATTTACTTCTCTACCTTAGTCATGTAATCTTTCTCTTCAAGATTGCCATTGAGAAATGTACTTTTTATGCCTCGTTGGTTGATTCTCCAACAAAACTGTGCAACTAATCCCTGGAACAATATGATTGTGATAAGTTGAAGCAAGATTTTTCTCATGATCCACTCTGTCATGTTGTTCATACCCTTTAACAACAAACCTAATTTTGTATTTAACAATTGATCCATTAGACTTATACTTTTTTCTAATTACTCATTTACAACCAAATGGTTTCTTACACTTAGGCATTTCAATGAATTTCCAAGTCTTATTATTCTCTAAAGCATTCAACTCAACATCGATAACATTACTTCATTTCTCACTATTCGATGCTCCAACAACACTATATCTTTAATGGATGCTCCAATCACACTGTGCAACTAATGCCAAGACTAGTGTGATTGTGATAAGTTGAAGGAATATTTTCTCAAAATTGACTCCCTCACTATTCATACCCTTTAACAATAAACCTATCTTTGTATTTAATAATTGATCCATTGTACTTAGACTTTGTTTTGAATACTCATTTACAACCTGTCATGTACCCTCCCTTTTGACCTCATTAGAGGGAGGGCGTATTAGTCTAAGGGGGGCTCCCAATAGGCTATAGCCCCAAAGAAAGGGAGCCGTGGGGTTAAATAAGTCACCAAGGAGGTAACATTTGAATTTTAAAGTGATATGGGGTAAAAAGAAGAATAAAAAGGGGGTAAAGTGACTTTATGTCACCCAACTTAAAGAACAAGTCACCTAAAGCGACAAGTGGCAAAAAGAGAGAAGGGGACAAACAAAGGAAAAAAAGTATATAAGGAGGAGAGGAGACACATTCCTGATCATGTGAATTTGGTTTTGGACATCTTGTTTTTGCCTTGGAGGCTTTGCCTCAGGTCTTTTGAGGGTTTTTGACAAAACCCTTGCTTTTTGCTGAGGTTCGGTGGTGCCTTGGGCTCACCCTAGCTCAGTCTTGGGAGAGATCTGCCTTTATCTGTTTATTCAATTGCTACATACTTAATTTAGTGGCCGTTTTGAGCATGGGAGGGATTCACTATGAGGAATTAGGGTTTACTGCAGGTTTAAAAATTGACAAGGTTGCAACAAGGGAATTTTGGAGGGGCCAATCCATTGCTGAGCACCTAGAAGAGCACCGAGCCCTAGAAACTGCTATTTGGTTGGAGGATCAAGCCTGGAATTGCCTTCTTGAAGGGGCCAAACGTGCTTAAGAGGGGCCGCACCTGTTGCAAGCTTATTTTTGAAGGGGCCAAATTCCAGTTTGAGGTTGAAGTGGAGGGTTTGAAACCCTATATGACCTGAAGCATCCACAGAAGGAAAGGGACAAGGTTGCAAGCCTTTTCCCACAGGCTGAGGTCATTTTCTGGGCTGGTAAGGTGTTTTAAGGGAAATGAAATGAGACCACTCTTGGTATAGAAGGTGAAAATAATCTTATGATTTCCACAATGCTTGACAAATTGGAGCAACATGAGTGGCATGTAGATATAATATATGATCTTAAGAACCTTATGTGTCCAAATAATATGGCGGATTACAGGAGAAGAGCGTTAATGTTGAAAGCCTCTAAAGTTTGTTTGATTCATCAAGGTTTGGGCTGGAGGAATCCAAAGGGACTGATCCTTAGGTGTGTCAACCCCAAAGAATCAAAGAAATTCATGCAAAATTTTGTGATGGGTTATGTGGTGGGCATTATGCAACGAGAACAACCCATAAGATTGTAAGGGTTGGTTATTATTGGGCTATTATATTCACTAATGTCCACAAGCTTGTAAGATCTTGTCAACCTTGTCAACTCTTCACAGGTAGGTAAAAGTTCGTCGCTTTGCCTTTGTAGCCAGTCAAAGTGGAAGCACCCTTCCAACAATGGAGCCTTGACTTCATAGGAAGGAATAAGTCTGCCAAACTCATGCGCCCTCCTCAACTGTAGAATAGCTCCAGTAAAATAATGAAGCAAGCTGCTCCAAGCCTCCCACAGGGAAAGCTAGCAGCCTCCTCCAAGCTCCCTCATGCAACTGATCTCATCTCCATAGCTTGAGTTCTCCTCCTCTCATGAGCAAAACTCTCCATGAACAAGTGCGCCCTCCTTAGACCCTTTGCGCTCTCTTAGTGCAAGAATAGGAAACCTAAGAATCAATGGTTGAGATCAATCCAAAGGAATGGACGAGATCTCCCCAATCAACTCTAAATCATAAACCCACTTTTGGGTTAAGTTTCCTAAGTCCACTTATGTCTCCAAAATCACCCCAAAGTGATTTAATACTCACTTTATCCAAAAGTGACCAAATTTCACTTTAACCAAAGTCAAAGTGAAAATAGACAAAAGTACTAGGTACAAAGTGTCATGTCCTTCCCTCATGTGCTAAGGAGGTCAAAAAACACATGGGGAACACCTCCCAAGGTACAAATCTCAACATCTTAGAGTATCCAACCTACACCATGAAATGCTTTAGGGACTTGACAAGTGCATAGGCTTGCTTTTCCATAATGGCATATTTCAATTCAGCATCCCTTAGGACTTTACTCATAAATGCTATAGGTTGCTCTTCACCCTGATAATTATTATGGATCTGTTGTTATACTGGATTTCCTCATGTGTTTGATTTCCAGATCTATGAATAGACTTGCCAGTTGTTAGATTTCGTCTAAGATGGACTCTAGCCGCCAGGTATTTTGTGAACCTTGATCTCTAGGGTTTTTGATTTTATCTAATTTTAACTTTGAATCTCCTACTTTCATTTCAAGATCAAGAGCTGTTTTCTGCCAAGGCTTCTGCAAAATTGTTGTATGCCTCAATATTTCTGCATACTCAAAAAGAGGTTGTTCGCTGCAGTTCTTTACAATGCCCCTATCTTCAGCTCTTGCCGGGTTTGCTTTCAAAGCCCCATCAGAATCAATTTTGAAGAATGGATGATTAGGAGGATCCCATGCTTCTTGTTTTTCTAAATGATTGGCGTTTTGTTTTTGAGAGATTTTTAGTCTTCTTTTTCTGTTTCCCAAGTTTTGAGTTTGATTTCTTCTTCTGGAGCGATCATCTGATTATTTTCCTTCCATTCTTTGGGTTCAATCGGTCCTTTTATATTCCTTTTTGTTCTCTGATTTAGCTGAGGCGTGGAAGATGAGAGCTTTTGAAAGATTCTTTTGTTTATTTCTAGACAAATCCATGGGCTAGTTTCCAAATCATATTAATGGTCTTCCAATTGCAGAAAATATCTAAATTGTTAAAGTGGCCCATCTAGCAACTCCATCATTTCCTAGCAGTGTTTAATTGCTGGAGTATGGTTGGGTGATTCGTCTGCCTACTGACAGAAAACACATTTCCAAGGGTCATGGTACTGTCTTTTCTGGAGATTATCCCAGTTGGACTCTTGTTTTGGGTTGCCAGCCCCATTTTTTTTGGATCTCCATCTTGGTCCCCATTATCTGCTGCAAGAGAATAAACTTGTCTAACTGAGAATTACTCTTGACCCATTTTTCCCCATTGTAATTTATCTGGATTTTGCCTAAAAGGGATCCTCCTCCTCTGTTGGCAAGACCATAAAAGTTCTTTCTTCTCATTACTGAGTCACTCTGGCTATTTGGATTGGTTGTTCCATTTTCTTGCTAGAAACTGACTTCCTCACACATTCTCTGGAAATTTTTAAGTAACAGTTTAATGTCGTCTGACCTTCTTGCTCAACTTCATCTAACTGTTGTTTTGTCAGGCATTCTCTTTGTTCCCTTGTTTCCTCCCAGAAAAATGCCACAAGCTCTTTTAAAATTTTATTTTCCATACATTGCAAATAGAAATCAGTCTGAGTACACTTTTGGTGATTTTTACTAGCATAGAACAATAGTTATAATATTAGTTTGATTAAATCACCTAGTGGATTTTATGCAGAGCTAATTATTGTAGAATTTTAAGTCAAGCATTTATAAGCTGTTTATATGAATGGTTTGCAAATTGGTTTCTTCAACAGTGCACAAACATGCGAGATGAATGGTGTTCTGAATTGATATGAAGGATTTGTTATCTAATTAAAAGCGAAGGTGTTAAGCCCCACTGCATTTGGCTGTTTATTGGGGAGCAATAATATAGTTTTGTTCATTCAAAATAGTCTTAGAAGACATTTCTAAATTCTTCCAACTGTTGTTTGTTGTATTGTGTGGCAATAAGCTGGCAGGGAAAGCTGCTTATTTGTGCATGTGAATATGATGCTGCAGCAAAAGTCCTAAGGAGGGTCTTGGAAACTTGGTATGCATAGAATCTTGGTTATTATGGGTGCATTGGTTATAATTAATATTAAAAGGAATATACATCTTATACCAAGCTTTGTACTATGTTTTTTCTATTGTTTTATAAGCGGCAGCACTTCACAAGTATCTTGAATTGTTGCATATTAAAATTTGAAAGGTACAACTAATGAGAGAGTGTTGGATGAATCTATAGAATGAATACAACAATGCCTTGCATAATCATAAGATGTAATGTTCTGGCTAATTTTTTTGTTTTTTCTCCTTAGTTTATGATTTGGGTAATTAATCAAACAGTTTGCACACAACTTCTACCCACAGTAAATATGCACGTTTACCCTCTGCTGAGTATTTATAAAAAATACCAAACGCAAAAACTCCAAATATATCTATTACATCAGACAGTATGATAACAGAAATACATGGGAAAACTCAGCAAACGGTGTATTAATGAATAATGAGGAACCTGGTTGTATTTAGTGGGCCATCTTTACAAAATCGCTGAGATGAATAAGTCTGTAAGTGTGGACATAGTGCAGCGTCCTTTCTGTTGAAATTTTGGTATGCTCGTTTAACCATAGACAATGTCACATCATTGTCACCCAACCATAGGCATTCACATATCCCACCCCTGAGCACACTAACCTTTACTTAGAATAATTCTGGCAAGCCTACTCCAGAACCAACAGATAAACCCTAGCTGCTAACTGCAGCAACAACTCAAGACAAGTAGAGCGCTCCTTCAAGGGTAGCGCACAAGAGAGAGAGTCTCCATTTCCACAGAACAAGTACCATACAGAACTGCAGCTGCACTATTTTCTCAAATTTGTGCTATACTTAGCAAGAATATCAGCAAGAGTATCACCAAGAATGTCACCAAGAGAATCACCAAGAGAATGACCAAGAGAGAGCAAGAGAATCACCAAGAGAGAGACCAAGACCAAGACCAAGAGATGAACATGCACCCTTATTCCTCCTTGCAGCTGCAACTGCAACTCTCCACAAGATTTGCGCTCTGACAGGGTATACAAATGAGCTGAAACGTCCTCTATTTATATTAATCTGTCCAGTGACTTTTCTGGCTGGGACGACCTGACTTTCTAATAATTATGTTTTCTGTTTATCTTTTTCCTGTAGAGCCGACTTGTCTTTCTGGAAGATAATATTCTAATATTATTTATTCTGCTAGGATGACTTGTCTTCTAGGGTTTCCACACATCTGTTTAATGGTTCACGTGCTTCTGGAATATTTTATCATGTCACAGGTTACACGTGAAGGTTAATACCTCCCTCAGCTACCAAAACATCAACACTTCCTTCATGAAATAGGCCTGAAATGTAATTGTAAACAGCAAATGAAGAGGACCAATGGAACAACTAAAAGATGACAGATATAGTGGCAACTTCCCTTCAGTGAATATGCTACACAAATCTGCAAATTGACTCCCCCTAAGTAATATGACCCAGCTGCAAATAAAATCGATTCCAACAGTTGAGGAATCGGTCCCTGTTGAGTTTTGTACCTGAGGAGGTGTTCCCCATGTGTTTTGTCCTCCTT
>CBVK0100465205.1:767-26010 GCA_900067695.1 Picea abies | reverse complement strand
ATTTTCAAAGTCGAAAATCGCTCGAGCTGTGTGTAGGGAGAGGGCATCACAAAGCCTGAAAATGGAATTGGAATTGGAAGATGATTTGTTGTTGAGTGACCATACGAGGGTTTTGAGAGTGGATTTTTCTGACCTCGACTAATGTTTCTCCACCAAATCTAGAAATTCCTCTGGGGAGCTCTGTAATGTTTTCCAAAAATTGTCTTCCATTTCTAGCTAGTGGTTTTAAATCCAACGAATGAATGACTCAGGTTGGGCTTGCCTAGGTAAATACTACAAGAATGGAAAGGAATCTTTTGCCTGAAGATTTCACTGATGTTTTTATTTCAAATGTCTTGGCGCTCACTTTCTTCTAAATACCAGTGGGTGCATGTCAATGGTATTTACCCTCAAGATATTGAGAGCATGGAAAATATCCATTTTAGTGTTGGACTTATTAAGCACTTCACTGGCAAAAAATTTGTGGCTTTAAACATCTAATCGTAATTTTGTATTAAATATATTTAAAATAAATAATGATTGAATATCATGTTTTTCATGTATGGAATCAGGGTCGAATGTTATTAAAACGTATATCATTACTTCGCACAAATATCAAGTTAAATATTAAATTTTGTATTTCATATATAACAAAAATTTAAAATATATGATTTTAATTATATTTTTTTATTAATTATATTTAAAATAAATAATGACTAAATGTCTTATTTCTCTTGCATGGAATTAAGTTCAAATATTATTAAAAAGTTTATTATTTTAGTGTAAGTAAATTTAGCAACAATTACAATTACAAGGGATATTGATTTGATTGTGGATATTATTTAAGGTAAAATTGTATTTTTTTTAATAAGATATAAAATTGTTTTTGATTGGATATGGGTTAATCTTTCTTAATTGTAAGGAAACAAGTTAATTGCTTAAGACCTATATGCATCTAATAGGAGTAAAAGGGCATTGTCTAAACATTCTAAGTTTTGTCTCTTTTTATAACATAGAACATTTAGACTACACTGGAGTGAAAGTCTACCTTTTATGAACTACCAATAGATTATTTTATTTTAGGTGATGTGGTTTTCATTAAATAATGGTGATGTATTAACACAAATTCATGAATAACCACCAATAAATGTTGTCCTTATATTATGAATTAAGAACTCAATTATAATAGGTTTTACTACTTTCTAAAACAATAAAAATAAAGAATTAATTTAACAATAGTGAAAAAAAATATGTTTAAATTAATATTATTAATAATAAATAATAAAACCAATGTTATTATTATTATTGATGTCCAAATCAATAAAGCGACAAAGCGATTTCACTCCTCTTATATATATATATAAATGGATAATGCGACAAAACGATTTCACTTGTCTTCAGGATTTGAAATCGGTAAAAGGTAATCATGCATAATATCTATTCATCCTGAAGGTGGCAATCCGTGAGGTGAAATAGAGGTTAAGGTTGGATCTATCCAATCTTCTTTAGGCATTAACTATTGACTCTACCATTTTTTTCAACTTGAGGAGCATTATTTTTGGTCATGAATTATTAACCCTCGGGACGGGAAAAGGTATCCAATTATGTGACGACATGTTCACCCTAAACTTTAAAGGTGGAATTGTGTTGCATTAAACATTGAGGTTGGATCTCCCTTCGGAAAAGATGAATCCTATCTTCTATGGGCGTGAAAAGAGTGTAATCTCTAATCACGCATATCTATTCATTTTTTTAGGTGCATCTAAGTTGCATTATTCCTATTAAAGTTGGATTCAAGGTTAAGGTAGAATATTCATTCATAAGGTTGGACTTATCTTAAGGAAGCCAAAATCTAATTTACGTGATCATGTTAATATTAGGGTAAGGAATGTCCAAAGTGGTTAGATTTAATGGTAGAAAATGAGTAGTTTTTCACCATTGGATAAGGTTCAATTTTATGAATGCTTTTCTTAGAGCCATGGGATCACCTTGAAGTAGTAGTTGAACATGTGGTTGCACAGACAGAGATTGTATTAAATGGTTTCATGACTCATCCACATATAAGTGGATCAAATCTCACCTCCATGTCCTTCAAATTTTTATTAGTCAAGGTGGCTTGATGAGATGGTTGGGAGGTAGGTCTTTCACTATCCACACCCAAATTCAAATCTTTAATGAGACTCTAACCGGTTGTGATAAGGCTGGAAGGGTAGACACCCCCTATATAGAGGCCCACTTTGGTGTGCCTCCAGACACCTCAGCCCTTGCTAAGTCACAAGTTATTGGTATATCTGGCTTGCAGTATTGGTATGCAATTGTATTCAATGGTATGCATTGGTATTCAATGGTATTGTTATGCAATGGTATGCAATGGTATTGGAAATGGTATGCAATGGAATGCAATGGTATGCAATGGTATGGTATGGTATGGTATGCAATGGTATGAAATGGTACACTAGATCATATGAACATTGACAATGATACACTAGATGACATTGTTGCAAACAATGATGTTAATGACCAAGACTTCTAAATTTTCAAAATTATTTGTAATCTATGTCTAAAAAATGATGATTCGTATGGCCTAAACTTTAAAATGGTTTAGAATTATTTGTGTCAATACAAATTACCTATTGCAATATCCGTAAAGTGTTCAAGATATGGTATGAATTGTTGGCAGAAAAAAATAGGATTACTCAGATGCTTCTTCCATTCATTTTGTATCAACATATGTTCATGAAGACACAAAAGTTAATAAAATATTAATGCATGTATCTCACAATGATTTGAATAAGCAACTTTGTTAACTTCATTATTTTTATATTCTTTGCATTTTAATGTTGGGCATAATTTTTTATTATGTTTTATTAAGAACTAAACATAAAATAATTAAACAAAATAAAAGATTTTAATCGCCTAGAATTACGTGAAAAATTAATAAATTAAAGCTCAATTTTAGTTTCTTATTTCATATCAAAACATGAATATTCATTCTCAATGATTTCATTGAGTCTTAAAACCCTTCCATACCGTTAATGCATTCGCCTAGTCTAACCATGTAAAATTTCAATGCATACAGTCACATTTTGAATAAATTTCAACATTGGCCCCATTCACTACTCACTGTGTCGGTTCGGTTGATGACATTACAGATGGTCGTGTTGGAAGACATTCCATGAAATTTCAAGAGAGTTTCGACCAAGATTCTATAGATGGGAATGACGAATGTTGAAAATGAGACTGCATAATGAAGGTTCATGCAAACGTGGAGGATGTCGAATATTATGTGGGGACATCAGGCATTCTTAAGTCTTGAAACCCTCACATACCTTCAAGGCATGTGTCTCGTCTAACCATGTCAAATTTCAATGCATACAGACACGATTTGAAGAAATTTCAATGTTGGCACCATTCACTGCTCACCATGCGGCATCGATCGATGACATTGGTGATGGGTGTGTTGGAAGACGTTCCATGGCATTTCAAGAGAGTTTCAACAAATATTCTATAGATGGGAATGAGGAATGATGAAAGAGATTGCATGATGAACATTAATGAAAACGTTGACGATATCAAAGATTATTTGAGGACATCAGGCATCCTTGAGGCTTGAAACCCTTGCATACTGTCAAGGCATGTTTCTACTCTAATCATGTCAAATTTCGACGCATACATGCACAGTTTGAAGAAATTTCAACATTCACCCCATTCACTGGTCACTGTGCGACATCGATGGATGACATTGGTGATGGGCATGTTGGTTGAAGACGTTCCATGACATTTTGAGAGAGTTTTGAAAAAGATTCTATAGATGGTAATTATGATGAATGACAATGAGACTACATGATAAACATTGATGCAACATGGACAATATCAAAGATTATGCGAGGATTTCAGGTAATATCCTTTGATCTTTATACCCTCTCATACCATCAAGGCATGTGTCTAGTCTAACCATGTCAAATTTTGACGCATGCAGGAACACTTTGAAGAAATTTCAACATTGGCCCCATTCACTACTCATCGTGCAACATTGGTGGATGACATTGGTGATGGGCATGTTGGAAGACGTTCCATGAAATTTCAAGAGAGTTTCGACAAACATTTTGTATATGTGAATGACGAATGATGACAATGAGACTGCATGATGAACGTTGATGCAAATGTGGATGATCTCAAAGATTATGCAGGGGCATCAGGAATCCTTGAGTATTGAAACCCTCGCATACCGTCAAGGAAAGTGTCTAGTCTAACCATGTCATATTTCAATGCATACAGGAACAATTTGAAGAAATTTCAACGTTGGCCCCATTCACTGCTCACTGTGTGACATCAGTGGATGGCATTGGTGATGGGCATGTTGGAAGATGTTCAATGAAATTTCAAGAGAGTTTCGACAAAGCCCTAAATCCCCTAGCCCATAATCCATTGACTCTTAAATCCTAATTAAGCCTTAATCCCTAAACCCTTAAGCCATCAATCTTAGTTAATCACTAATCCCTTAACACAAAGTCCGTAAATCCCCTAACCCCTAAGCCATCGACACTTAAAAAATTAAACCATAATCCCTAATCCCTCAATCCATAAACCCTTATGCCCTAAGCACTTAAACATTCATCCCCTAGCCCATAATCCCTAAGCCATTAACCATTAAACTATCTAACTCGTAAGCGCCAAATCCCTTAGCTCTTGACCCCTAATCCCTTAAACCCTAACCCCTAATTCGTTAACCCTTAATCCATGTACCCCAAATTCCTAAATCCCATAATCCTCAAAGCCCCTATCCATTTAACCCCCAACACCTCAACTAATTAACTATTTAGGCACATCCAATGCTATTTTCGACGCTAAATCCAACATTATTTATGGTGCTAAATCTGACACTATTTATGGCGCTATTATCGCCTAATTTAGCACCTACATTTTTTGGTTGGTGCAAAAAATGCCAGAAATAGTGCCATCTCGACAAATAACGCCGACATTTTCAAACAATTGGAGAAAAATACACTAAAACAATATTTGGAAGCAAAAAATGGAGCAAATCACAGGGATTTGTTGTAGTGCTTGGAATATACATTTAAAATATGCTCTATGGGAAAACAAAATCGACACCAAGAAATCAATAGGTATGTCACCTTTTCAATTAGTTTATGGCACATATGTTATTCTACATATTAATCTTGCTCTTCTTGTGATGAAACTATGGTAGGATGCTAATGAAGAACCAAATGATTTGACGAGAAGGATCAATCAAATAATTGAAGTCCAGCAGAACAAGGAAGAAGTTGATGAAAAGATTCAAAAGTATCAAGACAATATGAAGGCTATCTTCAATAAGAAATCCAAAGACAAAGAATTTCTTCCTAGTGACTTAGTTCTAAAGTGGGAAGCTAGAAAAGAGGATATTGGAAAACATGGAAAATTTGATCATCTTTGGGTTGGTCCTTTCAAGATTGCAGTAGTCAAAGGGAGAAATTCATTTTCTCTCGAAAATTTAAACGAAGAGATTATTGAGGCCCCTATCAATGGGCGATATTTAAAGCATTTATTACAGTAGTTTAGTTTGCAATTTTTGGTTTTAGTTTTCCATTATAAATACCAGTGTGGATTGGATTTACATTGGCATTTACATTTCATTTCTATTTGAATCCTTGATTGGGTTAAGAACTCATTATTTATGATCTACAATCCAATTAAGGATATTTAAGTGTTTTTGATTGCTTGAAAAGTTTATGTAAATATTTTTCAGAAAATAATTGTTTTTTATTTTTCAGAAAATTAAAAAGGAAAATAATTTATTTTTGAAATCATGAATCATCTTCTACTTTTCAGTAAATAAAATCTACTTTTCAGTAAACAAAACAATACTTTCTTTTGACAGAAATAGTTGAATATTTCATTAGAGAGAGTAGAGCTATGAAACATCATTATAGTTTTGGATACAAAATTACAGAGATTCTAAGTTCAAAACTTGAAAAATTTTATAGTAATTGCCTACATCTTTGCATCTTAATCCTTCACGAGTTTGTTAATTTTTATAGCTACAAGAAACAGAGAAAAAAATAACATGGTAACCTATCATTGGATACTAATGCGGAATTATATCTTCTATTTTCTTTTCTTCTACTACTTTCATTGAATTATCCAAATGTTGAAACTCTGCATTCACTGGGAGTACCAATTGTTGAAGCTCTTCAACATCCTGATGTTCTACTTCATGACCTGCAATGATATCAGTTGGGGGAGAATGATCACTAGGAAAGGGGGACGACGTTATAGAAGCTCTCGACTCGACAGAGTCTGTAGGAACAAACACTAGTGGTTGTCACTTTTTTAATTGTTTTAACTATCGGCGATGGGAGATTAAACGCACTGTATTCTAACTTACAACTCTCATTATCATTGCCAATTTTTCACAATGTCACAATTCATGTGACTGGAGTCATTGCTGAAGCTGATCATTCAAATTTTGGAGATCTTGGATTGTTTATGTTTTCTCCCGAACCTTTTCCTGAAGAGTATGAATTTCACAGTTGAAGCACTCACAGTCATCATGGTTGCAGTTCATATTTATTCTTTCTATCAGATTCTCTGGAATAAGGTGATGAATAGACTTAATTCTTCTTAAAACTCTAAGGAAAATATGGTAAATACTTCTCTTTCATCTCCTTACTATTTCGTTGAGTACGTAAAACCTGTTCATAACAGATATGAGGGATAATTCCCACGAATTGAAAGATAGCCTCATTATTGAATGAGAAGATTGGAGAGGCGACGAAGAGGATATTTGTAATGTCATTTTAATTAGGTCTGTGATCATCACTAGCATGAAATAGAGAGAATAATCATATGAAAAATGTTGAAAGATAGGAATATTTTTGCGAGATAGATTGAAATAGGAGTTCGGACTTGACAGAGAAATTTATGTGAAGTATCTTCCGTCCATCGAAGCTAATGAGAAATTCTAATACATAGGTCACCCCTAACTTTAGTCTTACTGACAACTAAAGTTTTCTTTCTTATTTAATCATATTAGTCTTTATAGAAATGATAAACTTAGCCAATAATAGAAAATTAAATCATGCTTTTTTAACAAGTTTGGCAAATATTTTACCCATTTCTTGATTCTAATTGAAAAGTATATCTAGGCTAATCCTAGTAAATTTAAATTAATATTACATTATAGTTGATGAGTTTTCTCAAGGTTCATCCTTAAAACAAATAAATTATTTCTTAATATAATTTACCTATAGGTGAAGGTATACCTAGAATTGAAAGAAAATTAATCTCAGAGTATTCTTAAAACTCTAGACAAACCAATTTTACATCAGATCAAAAACGTATGTCATCCCTTGTATCTTAGATACAATTGATTGCCCCCACTTCAAAGTAATAAAATTAAATAATATAGATGGAGAAATGAAATTCATAAATTGATTGCCCCCATTTTGTCCAAATAGAGATGATGAAAGAAAATGCATACAATGATTGCCCTCATCTCAACTAAATGAAAGCTTGTTTTTGAAGTGGTGAAAGAAAATTCAATTTGGGAGATATAGATAACTTCACTAGGGTATTGAACAGGCTTGCTGGCAATGAAGCAATATCTATGACATCTATGAGGTTGTCTTACATATCTTCATCACATACTGTGTTATTTAGTTCTTTTTCAATGATACTTATAGCCTGACCCAATTAGGTTTCCTGAATGAAATACACATTATATCTTTATAACCTTGAGATAAAATAGAGTCAGTAAAAGTCTGATATTCTAGTTAAATTTACTTTGATTATCCTGGATAATTTTTGAGTAATTTTTTTTTTAAAAGAAAACTCTTATTAGTCTGACTTGAGATTGATCACTAAGTGTGTTATAAATTTCTAGATATGGTTATTTTTATTACTTCTATATAGGATTAAATCTCTAACGGAAAGAAAATATTTAAATCAATAAAAAACAATAATGATTCCATTTACCCAATAAAGGCACCTGATATGTTGTTCTTTTGTGCCTCACAAAGAGCCACAATCCCCAGTTGGAGCCTATGTTAGAACATAAATCAAAATTTTGAATAAAAATTCAAATGCTAAATTCTTTTTAATTTATTCTTAATTTTTATCATTTACAAATAAATTTTAGCTTTAGAATTATCAATTTATATACTAATACAATTTTCGTTACATTTTGACAGGGCAAATCAATCCTTAGTCGTTAAAACTAACGCTTATCGAGATCTACGGTTCGCAGGAGTTCGGATATTCAAAGCTCTGAAATACTTAATCAACGGTATAGTTCCCATTTGAAGTTCCCCTTTGGGACTTCATGCTTTGACTCTCTAAGCTCAAACATTTAAAGGTCCTAAAAACCCCGAAGTTGTGAAGCTCTGGAGTTCTGAATTTTCAGAATTTGTTTTATAAAGTAAAGTACTTGGTTGATGTGTCCTATGCCACCTGTCATTATTTACACGTGGAAACACATGACACTCATTTTGGGCATTTTTGGACACATAATTTGCACGATTCAGGGTGACACATGTCACTCATGTTCTCATGACACACCATCAGATGTGACGTTATTCTTCCATGTCACTCCAGAATATTGTCCTCTAGGATGTCATATTATCAACGAATCTATGAAGCGTTGGAGTGTCAGAGTGCTAAAGCATCAGAGATTAAAGGTTAAAGCATGATTTATTAGGCGCAATTAATGGTAAGTGATTGCTTCACAACTTCGGCCTTTGGGATAGTTTTAAACATTTCTATTGCAATATTCTCGAAGTCGCAAAGTTCTGAAGCTTTTAAGGCTTAAAAGGACAAAGCAATGGTTGATTAAAACACATTTTAATTAAAGGATGATTGATTATTATGTGACTTCGGCCTTCAAGATATGTTTAACATCCCCTATTCAAAGCCTCAAATGTCAAAGTGTCGAAATACTTATCTTTGCTAATCACGATTATTAAGCTATATTAAACATGTTAGTGTGAAAGATTTGAAAAAGCTTGTTGTTTTCAAGTAATAAATTCGACAAATTTACTATGATTATCCTGCCATTCAAATTAATGAATGATTGAATGTAGAATCGATTAGTGTCTTGTATTTTAATTTCATAAAAGATTTGAACTTTGTATCATTTCTCCATTCACGTCCAGAATTTTCATCTCTGCATTTGTATTTATAAACTTTGTTTCTTACAGGGGTTGATATTGGAGATGAAAAATCATGGCACCGCACAAAGAAACAAGAAAACAAGATTCATTTGTAGAAGAGTCGAACCCAAATTCAGATATTTATTCAAACACTATCGCTCGCCTAATAGACAACATCAACTCATGGGCGCGGGTTTATGAAATCCCGAAAGATGAAAAATCCCTCCCTTATAATGAATCAAGAGAGGGTGAAGATGTGTCAACTGTAAATAAGCTTAAGGAGGTGTCCAACTCAGAGCTTCACAAAGTTGTAGCAAGGCCAAAATTTTTTCCCTATACGGATATGATATGTTGGGCTCTGGACCATGTAGATATATCGACCAGAACCATCTACAACCATCAAAAGAATATTGTCATCTCATTCTAACCCAAGGACATCCAAGGAATGTATAAATTATCTAGTAATCCCATATATGTTTACAATGCACCATTTGTGATGAAATTTGAGAAAGATGAATGTACAAGTTATGACATGACTGTCCATAATATATTTAAAACTTGGTGGGGAAATGAAAATAAATTTAAAGAAAATAGTCATGGCACATATTCTACAACTTATTGTGATGCACACATTATGTACATAGCTATGATGCTTTGTAGGTTGTTAAGAAAGAAAAACCCTACACATTTTACTATAGAGTGGATCCCTATAATTCATGAAGTTGCAGAAGGTTTTACTTTTGATTGGAGAAAGTTGTTCTCTAATAATTTGGTCAAACTAATAGAGGGTTATACAACCCAAAAATATAAAGGAGAGCATACTCCCTTTTATATGTCTGCATATATTATGGATGTTATATGTTTCAAAACCCCATTTCCTCTGATGAATTGCAATTGGCCCCCAACTGTCACTAATCCAATACATATTTATCATTCCAAACTGTGGGAGGAAATGCAAAGGATTATTTTTATGAGATTTTCCACAATGTTGTTATTCCAATTCACGAAGCCATTAATGGTCATCCTCCTCCCAAAATTTCTGAACAAATAATGGGCAATCTTGGTGCAATTGCGGATTGGTATATTGAAGAGGATTTTTTCGTATATCAAAGTTTTTGGTTGTTATGCATTTCCTCATTCTCTACCCAAATTTCTACCAAATAGACTTGTCTGAAGGGAGGTAGTCAATCATATAATTTCTGCAGGTATCACCAAATAAATGAAGGTTGCACATAAAAGAGTTTGTCCAACCTATCCTATACAAGTTGGTGTATTTTCATTGCCATATTTTGGACACTCTAAGGTTAAAGCTTCAGCCTTAAATGATATTACATTGTCTACCATTGAATTCAAAAAGCATGATCCACATAGAGTGGTAGAAACCATTTGGCCCAATTCAATATGAAGAAATATTTCCATGACTATTCACCTTTTGATGAGGTTTTGAGAGGAGACATATCGTATGATGAAGTTATACCCAAGTTCTAGAATCTTCCTGAAAAGGAACTATCAAGTTTTCTTAATTTCCAAAAGCACAAAAGGAGTGGTTTACCCAATATTTTGCAAGTAGAACAAATTCTTACTCATAATGGTAATCCAACTTCACAAGTGACACCATCATCAAATCCCAAGCAACATGACATGCCTGAGGTCAAAACCAAAGAAGTTGAAAAAATGTCAGAGATATTGTCCAAGAACACAACAATTACAGGATCAACCCTACAAGGTAAGACCTTCGAAGAAACATTTGCATTGTTTGAATCTTTTATGAAGCATGGACATACTTTTCCTCGGATGACTTCAAACACTGAAACTCTTGTAAAGGATGTCACAAATCAAGGGGAATTTACTGCACTTGTGATTCCCATCCCATCTTTAACTCCTCTTGCAACAAGTTATGAGATGCTTGGTTTAAAGGTATTAAATATAGATGATTTGACACCCATTGAACCAGAAGAGATGTCTTCATCAGATTTATTCTCCAGTAAGAAAAGGAAACATATTGTACGAATAGAAGTTCAACAAAAAGGAGAATTAATTACTAAAAGGAAAAAAATGATATATGATAGATAGGGACGAAGTGATCCTGAATTTGCAAAACATGTAGCAGATTTCTTGGGGGCATTTGAAACAACTAACTTATGGTCAGTAGATAAATTGATAGAGTAGTTTGACCAAATCTTTTTTATAATTGAGCAGTTGCAAAATGATTTGAGACAAACAAAGGTCATTTTTAGGGAGAAAGTCAATTCTAAACTAACTTAGGTCAGACAAGGTTTTGAGCATCAAATCAAATAGCTAGACGATAAATTGAAGGTAAATCTTCTAGATCATCACTTGAGTAAGAACGTTATTCTCCCAAAGAGATGAATTCATAAGTCAATTGCAAGCCTGAATAACTACAATTGAAAGTACAGTTATTGACATCTCTGCTTTTAAGAAACAAGCATTGTAGATCAATAAGGGATTGCAGATAGTTCATCAAAATTTCTATGAAAGTTTGGATATTATCCAAAATCATTATCATGTCATCAATAATTTATTGCAAATTATTGTTGACAAAGAGAAAGAATCTATTACTGCTAGATCCAAATTTCAGGAACTCATCGTGTGGAAGCAAAATCTCAATATACCAGGGTTTGTTCCTTTTTCATAAATTGAACAGTTGAAAGGAGAAACGGCATTAAAATCCTGGGAAACAATCTCGAAGAAATAAAAATATTAGCTAAAGAATAAAAAATTGTTTGTCTAAATTCTTTTTAGCTGTGGATGTAGAGATGGAAAAAATTGATCTCGGCGATATTCACTCTTTTATTGGGGAAGTTGAGGTTGAAAAAAGAAAGGAAAATTTGAAGAAAAACAGGGAGAGAATGCAAAATACTATATTGCAAGTCAATCATGTTAATTTTCAAGTATTAAATGATCTTCTTGCCAAACAAAGTTTATGATATCAGAATACTCAGTAGGTTGTTGTAAAAATTCAAAGGAAATTACCATTACTGCATAAAAGGGATTTTACTTTTGAATTAAATGTTAATACAAAACCCCTCAAGTTCGTACTTGCATGATTAGATTTGCAAACGCAATAAAAGGATCAACAGAAGATAGTTGCATCTACGAGCAAATGAAGGAAAAATAAGCCTTAATACAACCACCAAGCGATCAAGTTTCCAGAAGAAGGACAAATGTTCAAATCTTTGTAATATTTAGTTAGCCTAGATTTTATTCTATTTTGAGAGCTAGAAGTGTGGAAGTCTAACAAATTTTGGTTAAGACGATTTTGCATAAATAAACATATTAGAGATATAATCGAGGCTTTTTCTGGCCGGATGTAAGGAGAGACTTCTTAACACAAATTTATATAGGAAAGACAAAGATTCTACATCTTATTTCTTTGAGTTATGTGTTTTCTATGTGTTGTTATTTCATCATAATCCATTTTCTTCACTCTATGGTGCTTAAGGATTGAAAGACTGCAATTTAGTAATACATCTACTATGGTTCATATAATTGGATATCTTTTCATCTACAACTTTTTCTCTGTTTTCATTGTATGTAAAACAAGACCTGTATCTGTGTGGATCTTCTCATCTTAGTTCATCTTTAAAACATAACTTTCACATTTCTTCTATTGTGAATAAGGTAAGATTTATCAGCATTGGATACCTTACTTTGTTTCTCAATTTTGTTTGCTACAATTATACTTTCCATCTCTTGATTATCGATAAAACTCAAAGGAAAAGATATTGCCTCTGTGTTTTCTAAATCATTAGGTTATTGAAGTTTCATTTCAAGCTGAAGGTAGAAAAACACTATAAAAGAAAATATTATAAATTTTGGATGCCTAACATTATTCTGTGAACCTAGAGTAAATCTCATGAACAACATCTCCTATCGCGGGGGTTTAAAGACCCAAGGTTTGTCAAGATGTGACCAACAAAACCCCCAGGCATTGGCATATTCAATCTTCAGTCGAGGACCGAAGAAGGTTTCACCCGAGATGCCATGAGAATCACATAGTCCATCTGGTCTTATGTCAAATGTGAAGGGACGGTGCATACAAGGAAAACTCTTAATGTTTCATACATTCATCCATTCATAATCCATTAACACAGTAATAAGCATGAACTATTAACACATATATCCATTCAACTCATAATACACATATTGAATTGCGGAGAGAAACATGGCTTTGTATTATATTCATTAGTTCCAAAATGCATATAGAAACAATCCCATATCACATAGAACTGTGTTATGCGCTCCACTTCATACATCAGTCATTACATTCCTCTGCGATATGCAATCTATTCTCATTTCCCCAACAAAATTAACTCTATTATAAACTCTTTGCAAAACTTAGACAAGACTCATACAAAACTCAGACAACATTGGACTAAAAACTAGATTGTTCTTCTCCTTATGCACGTGACTCAGTTTGTTCTTTTTTCTCTGGTTTTCTGTCACTTTCTTGTCTGCTCCACTCTCTTCAGTGATCGCCAAATCCACAGGCTTCTTCTTTTTGCATGCATCCCATGTATCCTTCTTGAATCATGGTAATCCTAACTAACTTGCTAGCTCATCCATAATTTGTCCAACGATCCTTCGGGTTGTTCTTGTTCATCATTCAGGAAGATTCCCAAAAATATTCTTGGATTCGATTTGCATGCGGTGTATTCTAAATCTTTATGTGTCGTACAAAATTGGGTTTGACATGTGTGCCTTATTCCTTTGGATGGTGCAATTGTTGATCCTCCTTGCACTGGGCAATGTATATGTGGGCAATATTGATTTGTGACACGCATGCAACTAACCCAAAACCTTGGGTGCCAACATGTATTAACACACAATGGTCAAATTGTACACCAACTTTGTCTAGAACCACAACACAACACCATAACAATTTGCATTTGAGTGTGCAAAGATTACCTCAAAGTACATAAGCATATGGAATAGGAAAACATTATGCACCTAACAAGAAACTTATAAATGTTGTATATACTAGGATATATAACCTTTAATTTAAAAATAACATATACATAATTAAAAGATTACCATTTTAAATCTTAAATTTAAAATTAAAAAATTATAATCATAAAACAAAACAATGAAAATATAATTGTAAAAGAAAGAACCATAATTACTGATATATTGGTTCGTTTGATAGAAAATTTAATGATATAATGGTGGTTGTTTAGAGAGCATTTTTAATTATGGTTACATATATAAGGAATTACCATTTCTATTAAGTATATGGAGTGGTGCAGACAATGAGGAATTAAGGTATGCATAATGGCTTCACCAAGCGGAAGTTGATCTCACTGTGACTTTATATTTATTTTCCTTGTATCACATTCTTTAAATCTGTCTTTAAAAGAGTCCTTTCCACATTTGTTTCAGTAATAGCGATGAGGTGAAAGATCGAAATCGAAAATCATCTTATCAGTGCAATACAGTGTAGTTTTTTTGTTTTCATTATTTTTTTAAATTTTTATATTTATTTTTATATTTATAGAAGTTTATTAAACTTGGAATCATAAATATCAAAAAATGTTTTCAATGTTTTTTTTTATATAATTTTGACTTATCTGTATTAATTAAAACTCTCTATTTGTGGTCATCCTTCTTGCAATTGGAAGATGGTAAATAATAAATATTTTATTGACTCTCTATTTGTGGTCATCCTTCTTGCAATTGGAAGATGGTAAATAATAAATATTTTATTGTGAATAAAGCTATTGTATTTTTTAAATAGTTTAAAGATTACATATAAAAACCATATTTACATAAAATAATTTAAATCTTAATGAAGATTTGTTTTTACTTTTAATGATGTAAATAAAATTTTAAATAGTTTAAAGATTATATATAAAACCATATTTACATAAAATAACTTAAATCATAAAATAACTTAAATCTTAATGAAGATTTCTTTTAACTTTTAATGATGTAAATAAAATGAAGTTGCATCAAATCTCATAACATTGTTGCACAGCTAAAGTTGCATCAAATCTCATAACATTGGCTTTAGTGCTCTAAAGCTAACTACAATCCAATTTGAAAATTTTAACAATGAATACATTAATTACTTTATGCTCCAACAACTATTATTATTAAGAATTTAATCAATTAATCAATGTACCAGAACAGAACAAAATTGTAGAATTTAATCAAGTATCATTATTCCCAAGGTTAGAATATGATTCTAACTTTAACATGATGTTTTTTTTCCAAAACAGTGCATGATTCTAACTTTAACATGATGTTTTTTGGTTGAGAGTTATGTATTTTTGAAAGTGTTTTAAGACGTTTTCTAAAAGGCATTAAAATTATGTATTTTTTGAAGTGTTGTAAGAGGTTTTATAATAGGCATTAAAGCTACTTGAAACATTGAAGTGGGAAGTCCTATATCTGGAAAATAAAAATAAAAATCATCGAAATGAATTTTTTTTAACTAAGAATCCATTTCAATATCTTGAACAGGTTTTCCCAAATGTGCATCAGGCTTAAGGATGGTTTCCTAGAAAAGCCTGTCATTTCAATATCCTGAGCAAGTTTTCTCAGGTGTACATATGGTTTGCCTCCAAGGTATGCTTAAGAGATTGTGTGAAATTCCCCCAATTGTGCATAAGACTTAGGCTGGCCTCACAAAAAAACCTGTCATTTCAATATGTTGAGCAAGTTTTCCTAGATTGTCCCTTTCTTATTCGTATCCACATGCAGGAAAGCACTTTTTCGATTATTGTTCACACCGTTTTGAAAAAAAACGTTGTTGTGTGATATGAGAAATCACAGCTAGCATGTAGCAATTCCCATTTCATTGTTTTTTGGTAACTATATCTCTTTACAATGTCATTATCATGTGGATTTCCATAGAATAGGGTTGGAAAGTTCATCTCTTCTACATATTTGTCCATTAAAATTCCAAGTGGATGTTGTCCTTCAACAAGTGTGACTTGAATGATCTTGTCCTACTAATCATGGATGCATTACGACTCTATGAACCCATGTATCAACGTTTCATTAGGTCTCTCACTATTTGATTCTATCTCCATATCACTTTCGCAATCAAAATTTGTGTTTTCCATGCATTTTTCACTATCTTGTTCAAGAACATCAGTCCATTCTTTGTTTATAGAGATGTTTTCAGCCTTGTATAGAGTTCTGGAACATAATACTTTTAATGCTCCCATGATAATATTTAAACGTACTCTTCCAGTTTGATATGCATTTTTGTATTGCAGTCATCTTTTCAATGCAACTACAATTGTCATTGTTTCATCCATGGATTGTGGCAATGCTTTTTGGACAATATCCATATGAACATGCATGTTGATGATGGATCATGTCAAGCAAATATGAGATTGTTTATAGCCTCATTGTCTTATTTGTGCAAATGCAATTATGAGTGATACAAGTCTCTCTTCAAGTTCTGAGAGTGTACTTGCAATTGGTAATGGCATGTTACGTCTTATCTGGTCAGGGGTCACAAACTATGGAAGTTTCTCATTTTCAAGTGCTCTTTTGTAGCTAATACATATTTTGTTACAAGAGAATGTTTTGTCACATGCTATGAATCTCACATATTCTTTCTTCAATTCTTCATTGAAGCATTTAATGTTCTTTGAAAAATGCAATTTTTCAAAAATTGCACATTCGTTCCTAGGTATGTCTTGGATCTATTTCACATGGATGTGTCATACTTATTTCTTTTTTACATCGATATGCTCAATACATGAACATATACTTTTTATTTTATGTCTAGTTTTGGCACTGAACTATATTTGTTTCAATTTGGTGTATGTCACTCTTGTTCTTTTACTACCAGACGTTGTTACATTGATTGAATATGCATATTCTTCATGTGCATTCCTTTTAATTCCATGCTTCATGGGGAATGTGTAATCACATTTTTTTTTCATGTTATCATCTTCTTTAGTATATGATAACTAAGTTTTTTATTCTCAATTTTACTTCTCTTTGCTTTATGACAATCCATATCAGAGGCTAAATGCTATTTTCTAATGTAGTTTTATCCCCACCATGTGCATCACGTATATGTTGGTGTTTTCCCAGTACATGTTCAAGAACCAATACATTATGACCCATACTTTTTATCAATGGCACTACTGTATCTATATCATAATTGATTCCACGTGTATTGACTAGATCCATTGTTTGTCGGTCACAACGTTGATTACATATGTAACTATACTTTTCTCTTAGCAATGAGTCATAGTGAACTTGAACTGTATATGTTTCAAATGATAGCACATCAAATGTTCCATGAAATTTTGAGTTAGCAAAATACAAGTTGACAATATTGTTGCGATGGAGGGACCAAACTTGGATGTTTACAATGAAAATGATTGATATCCATTGCAAACATAATCACCCACCCTCTATTTTCCCTTTTTCATATGGCATTTCCATATTTACAAGATACTCTTGCCTATTCAAAATCGTTGATGTTGTATTATGTATAGCATCAGGTCCTAGATAGTGGTGCAATTAATGCAATGCATTCTCGTCACCACTCGTGATTGCATTGCAAAAGGATTGCACAGTACAAAGTCTCAAGGACTGTACATCAAATTCTATAGCTATCAAACAACAAATTGCTTGGAACAAACTATCACCACAATTAGATGTGCTGGGTATTTCTTTGTTCAATCCATAAGAGTGCAACTTATTTATATTACATTTCCAATAGTATTCGAGGTTTCTACACATGGTGAAAACTAAGTATTATATTTTTCAAGATTGCATCTAGATAGTTTTTTGTAAAGCAAGGGTGTGTAATGCCCACTAACAAGATTTGCATCATGAAACAAGATGCAATATGGATGTGTATTTTCATTTCTGTTGAAATGCAAATACTTTGTTTTCCTCATTAGTGACCAAAATTCAATCGATATATTTAACCATTTTTATATCCATCGTATGCAAAATGTATCTCCCCATATCCCTCTCTCATTTTCATTTTCATTTGAAGATGTAGACAACCACATTTTCGACAGATATATGTTAATTTCACGAATCCCATGCTATTCGTACAAGAAATTAGATCCTACCTCAAATTGATATGATTCCAATGACTCTATATCTCCATTGTCTAAACAAACCAATAAATGATCTATTAATCCATTTCACAATTCAATGGAAGAGTAGCATAAATGAAATAGAACATGGAACGAATCAAACAAACAATCCCGGGGAGTATATGAAAATGCATCCAATCTAAAAAGACCATTCCTATGTAGCACATGGACAATATTCCTATATACAATGAACCGATCCTTGCTTTCATAGTTTTCCACATCTATTATCTCTGCCATGTTTTGATTTATGTCATTCAAATGATGCATAAGCTATGTCTATAACATTAAGCACCCAAAAAATAAAAAGAACAAGACAATCTCAAAACAACACACCTTATTTTTGTTTCTATTTAACTTTTATTCCTTTCTATCTATATAGTATCTGAAATAGTCCTTGACTGATTTAACTTACCCTTGAAAAAGTAAAATAATAATCAGATACTAATTTTCTTTAGCATATATGATACACTAAAAAAAATGTTTCATTCTACAATTTGATCGAGTAATAGACCATAATAAAGAGGAGTTATTTGCTCAAACATTACACCAATGCCAATGTAAATTTCAATGAAACAAAGTAGTTTCACTATGCATCAGGAACACATTATCAAACAATAAGAATGGACATTTTTACAATACATGCGAATCAGGATCTCAGATGTTTGGATTAGGATATTTTCTATGTGTTAGATTCAACTGTGTCCGTGGATGTGAGCCATATAAAAAATATATAACAAACAAATAAACGAGTTGCACTTGTTTTCCAAATACATAATTAATATGGCAGACCATTGGATAAAAGCAAGATACTAGATAAAGACCTTCAACATATTCAACAACTATTGTTGATGGAGTGTGAGAGTGTAGAAGACTAAGTGGTATGAATTCTCCACACATGGCTTGAAAATAGATCAAGTGTTCATTGTGTGGGATACATAGCTATGAGGAGTGCAAAGATATGGCCATATAAAAAGGATTTTGACCAAGATATTGTCGAAAGATAAATACATTACAAAGATGGAATTTCTTTAAGGCCAAGCACATGATGTGAATCTACTAAAATGTCTTTTCCATGCATATCAACTACCTTTGGAATAGGGGTAATCATAGATAGAAACCATTTAGTAGCTCATTATAGAAAAGTGAGACATTTGATTCACATTGCTTCTAAATCCTTGCCCTTTCCTCGTAAATCAGAGCAAATCAACATGCCATAAATGACTTAATTATTGTGAAAATTATGTCATTTGTCACAATCCTTGATGCAGAACTATTGGAAGTGCGAAAGTGTGGAAATGTAGGAGTGCAGAAGGATGAGCCGTATGGATTCTTCACACAAGGTTTGAAAATAGATCAAGTGTTGGATTTGTGGAGGATATAACTGTGCATAGTGCAGAGGTGCGGATGATATAGTTGTGTGGACTGTAGAAGTGCCAAGGCACCGAAGTGTGGGAATGCAGGGGGATAAGTGGTATGAATTCTCGACGCAAGTGTTGAAAGTATGAATTCTCCACAGAAGGTTTGAAAATAGAGTAAGTGTTCTCTTTTTGAGGCATATACATGTGTGAAGCACAAAGATATAGTAGCAACAAAAGATTCCACACAACCTGAAAAATCGTTGAGTAAAAAGGATTTTCACTATGAAATTTTTGAAACAAAAATACATTACAAAGCTCAAATTTATTTAAGGTCAAGTGCATGACATGTATTTACTAAAGTGTGTTTTCCACACACATGAATTACTTTTGGAACACAGGGAATCATAAATAGAAACCACTAAGAAACCCATAGAAAATTGAGACATTTACTTTCCATTAGTTCTAAATCCCTTCCCTTTCCTCATAAATTCTAGAAAATCGACGTGCCATAAATGACTCAGTCATCAAGAACATTACGTAGCTTGTCACAACCTGTGGTGTAGAACTATTGAAAATGCAGAGGTGTGAAAGGATGAGTGGTATGGATTCTCTACAATAAACATTAAATTTACAAATATAAAAAATCAACAATAAAAATGAAAAAAAATTGTCTCGCCCACGACTTTAAATGTCTCCAATTACCAACTGATACAACAGTGAGCTTCAAAAATCAAGATGGTCTCTAAACTTTGAAACTGGTACATGCACGCATTTCAACCATCCACTAAACGTACATAAATAAATTTCCTCTTAACTTCCAGTGGTCATCTCTACAATAAGATGTTCATTTGAAGGACCAATGCAACACATAAAGATAATTAAATTATTTTAAAAAAACACCAAAACAATGTTATACATTGTTTATAATAATAATAATAATAATCTAATTTTAAGGTCACGACCAAGCCATACACCAAATTGGTGTATGAGACCCCCTTGTTTCTGGGACAAGGGACCCCCTTTGCACAATGATTTGAATGTTAAAGTCTACAAAGGTGTACATACCCTACCCCCTCTGGATTTGAACCTATAACCTCCTAGGAGGAAACACATGTTCTTAACCATTAGGCATGGAATTACATCTTTGATAATAAAATCCAAGTAACATGAGATATGTAGAAGAACAAGGTTGAAAAATATTTATTTTAAAATAATTTAGGTGATTTTTTTATATGATCGATAAATCTAAGGTTAAGATGACTATTACTCTGTCTTATCCAAAAAAATTCTAAGATGTCAATTTATATGATGGTCAAATTGTATACTAGTTTTCTCTAGATAATCACAAAGCACATCAATATGCAATCATCATAGTGCATACCAATTGTGTTTAGGGCCAAAGCATAGTGTGTAGGTTTTACACCATCGTGTAGAAATTACCACGGAGTCTATCAACACACAGTTGTCACAAATTACCTTAGAGTGTATTGTTGGTGTGCATCTCTCCTATCGTTGGGGGGTTGAAGGCCTCATCTTACCCCCTTCATTCATGATGTCTTTGTCCCTTGCAGGTGCAGGTGGAGGTTCTTACAAGTAAACAAGTGGCTAAACCAGTAAACATGTGGCTAAAACTAGAGATGGGAAGATGCAATAGGTCTGCAGGACTCTTTCTTTCTACAACCTCGCCTATTTGAATTCTAATTAAGGTTTTTAGGGTTATTCTCATGGGGGCTTCACCTTGTTGACCAATATATTATCACGTTCATTCATAAAGGGGGTTTTTAAATTGTGAAAAGTAGATTCAATATATTGTAGGTATTGGGGAGGGGATGTGGGTATCGGGGGGTTAATAGGTATTGGGGGGTATAAAAAGGGGCATATGGTAAAAATAGGGGTTTATTTTATTGAAAATATGTATTAGGAGTGGGGATCAACAAAATATTTTTTGGAGGTATTTATCAATATCTAGTGAAATTAGGGGTATTCTTTAATATCCCACTAACATAGGTGTTATATCACAAGTTTACTAAGTGAAGAATGTTGTGAGAAATCTTACCCTGTGGACAGGCTAGGCTCTCCTTTGGACCAAGACTCCTATCTGTGGTCCAAAGACAGAAGTGAACAAGTGATTACTACTTTCCCTATATATCTAACTCAATCAATTAAGCAAGAGAGAAGAAGAATATGACATACCTTGTTGTGATGTTTTTCCTCATTGCTCCAATCCTTGGGCTTGATCTCCAAGATCCTCAACCCAACTGAAGTCCTACAAATATTAGCAAAGGAACTCTTCCTCCTACTCTATATGATTATATAAAGAAGATATATCTATGAAGACTGAAATGACAATAGACAAGAAAATGTAGAACACATGAACTTGAAGGGAATAGGCCAAGTTGATATTAATTGGAAAGCCAAAGAAGGAACTTACAAAGCATGATTGACGATGTAGTCACTTCTCCAAAATCTCCTCGTCCATCCCTATCATGAATCTTGACATCAAAATGTTGATGTTTCCTCCATAATCAAAGGTTTGATACCTCTAATCTTCCCCCCCCTTCACCTTGGAAATACCTTCAATATATAGGCTTGAGAGGCACAACCACCATGGTAGAATGAAGGATATGGTTGAGTATATGGCTCCTTAAGTTTGGATTTGGATCCTAAGATAGAGCCATAGTGTAGGAGTCGAATGCAACCAACCTCATCCCAAGAGATCTGGCCCTTAGGAAAAGGTGGGGAATCTTATGATTCCCTCTAACAAGATTGGTGCTCCCCTAACATGGCAAGGGGGCACCACCCCATAAAGTGGCACTCCCCCAGCATGGAAAGGGGGGCACCACCCTTCATATATTCCCAAAATTGGTCAAATTTTCCAAGAAAAGGTATGTTCTACTGTCAAATGATGGGAATTCTTCTTCAACATGACTTATGGATTGTGACAATTGTTTTCATGGTGTCAAGGGGTTGCGACATTCAACAAAGTGAATGCAACAATTGGTAAGGTGCATACAACACTTGCAAAAGTGCATGTGACACTTAACAAGGTACATACATCACTTTGCAACATTTGCGACACTTAGGGTGTGAAACTCAAGTGTGACATTTTGATGTGTAACAAAGATCCCATGGTTATTCTAGGATTTTTGGGTGTTAAATTTCAATGGGATCTGGGTTATATCAGGATTTTTTTTATTATTATGAAGGTTTTAGGCTACAAGCAAGGGTTTTAATAAGGGTTGTTGAATAGAATTAAGGGTTGTTTATGAGTTGTTTTAGGGAACAATTTGCATAACCTTCAGTCATGTGGGTGGTTAAGCCCTAGGTTTCAGTTTTTAAATTGGGCTTTGATACCAAATGTAAATCCCTTCACCAGGGATTCATAGTTAAACAATAAATTTGTAATCTAAGTGACTTTTCTTTTAATGAAAGGTATCTTATGAACAAGTTTATGTTGTATTTCTGTTTGCATGAAATTTCATTTTTGTTTGCATGATAGTCCAATTTCTGTTTACATGACAGTAATTTCTTAACAATAATTTCTAGCAAATTAATCACTTATATCTCAAATTACACATTCACAACATAATTTTAATATATATATATCATAACTTTGATTCAAAGAAAAATAGTAAATTAGTAAAATTCCTCTTGAAATTTTTTTCTTTTTGAGTTGTTCCGTGATGTCTGTTTCCAAATGCTTTAAACTGCCTGAAAACTTAATGTTTTCATCCTAGTTAGCTAGGAACAGAGCCTCTCTGACTCCCTAGCTCTAATATTCCTTGCAATTTCCTAGCCCCTGAGCCCAAAATTTCCAGCAACCAGCCAATCTCGTATGAGTGCCAAAATTTCACAGCCCAAATTCTTTCTTCCAATTTTTTTGCTCCTTCCCCTCCTCCAAATCCTCCCCTCCGACATAACAAAAAAACCCTCTTTATTCTCCCATCTACCATCTTCACCTCCACACTCCCTCCGACATACCTTATCCCCCTTGACTTTCTCCCCTTCCCTCTTAAATTCCCTATCTACCTCTATCCTTTCCCACTTACCCCATCACATATAATCCAATAAATAATCATTTCATTTAGTTACATCATCTAATCCATTAAGTAAATAATAATCAAATCCAATTAATTAAATAATCTAATTAACTTAATTATATTAATGTGTTTAATTATTTTGATTAACTTTATTACATTAATAAATTAAATTGCATTACTTAATTAACTTTATTAATTAAATATATTTAGAGTATTACAATTACATATCAAAGATTTGAAACAAAAGATAAAGTCGGGAAATCACAAAAATGAGTGACCAACTTGATTATCCTTAACTTATTTCTAATGCTCTAGACAAAGTGTGCAAAGGCGAAGTCTTGAAATCACATAATTGATAGGCAACTTGATTATTGTTAATTTATTTTTAATTTTCTAAACAAAGTTTAGAATATTAAAATATAATAATTAACTAATAATTAAAATTTGATAATTCACTAATAAATATTATTTATATAAATGATGAGTTACATCTTTAATAACAAAATACAAGTAGTAATAAAAATGTATAATAAACATTGTTTATATAAATGATGAGTTATATTTTTAATAACAAAATACAAGTAATATGAAATATGTAGAAAGACAAAGTTGAAAAGTATTTATTTTAAAATAATTTAGAGGATTTTTTTTTGTTATGGTTGATTAATTAAGGATTAAGATAATGGTAACTTTATTTTGTCCAACTTTTTTTTCCTAAAACAAAACATAGAATATATATATTCAACTTATGGTTCTGCCCACAAGAATGGAGCACAAGTAAATCTGGGTGAAAATCTACCTTAAAATCTCTTTTTACATATTTCCTTTCATTTACACGACACTTTCCAATACAAAAATATATAATAAATAATCTTTCGATAACATTGTTTATATAAATGATAAATTACATATTTGATAATAAAATACAAATAACATGAGATATATAGAAGAACAAAGTTGAAAAGTATTTATTTTAAAACCATTAGGTTTTTTTTTTATGAGTGATGAATGATAGTGTATACCAATTTTGTGTGGGACCAGAGCATAGTCCATAGGTTTTATATCAACGTGTACAAATTACCATAGAGTCAATCAACACACAATGGTCACATATTACCTTATAGTGTATTGTTGGCCCTTGTTTCTCCTATCTTTGGGGGATTGAAGACCTAGGGTTCATCTGTGACAAACAAATCCCCAAGTCATTGGCATTTTCAATCTTAAGTCTAGGAATGGATAGAGACCATCTAATCTTATGTCTAATGTGAAGGGACAATGCATACAAGGAAAACTCTCATGCTTTCATACATTTATTCACTCATAATCTATTAACACAGTAATAAGCATGAACTATCAATATTGATATTCATCTAACTACAATCCAATTTATTTATTGGGTACATGGCCACACTTTACTTGGTCTCTAGACTTCATATTGACTTCCTTCAAATTTTCGGAGTTCGAAGACTATCATCTAATGGTTAAACAATAGGTGCAATCTACAAGCAATCTCTCTTACAGCCTGGAAGGACATAATCAAACTCCTCCAGCTTGCCTTCAAAAATCTCAGCTACTTTCACATCTATCAAAAGCACAATATTTCAGCAGACCAACTA
>CBVK0100465199.1:0-21091 GCA_900067695.1 Picea abies | reverse complement strand
TCGTAAACCTTCAAAACAATACCTTACCTAAAGGTTGTGTCCCCTTGGAGAGCCTCTTTGACAGACATGATGTTTTCAAAGGAAAGGGGGCCAACAAATAGGCAAACGAAGCCCTAGAGTTCAACATTGGTACAGAGATAGACCCAAGAATGGTCAAGATAGGGAAACGCACCACTGAAAGAGAAAGGATGGAAATACTAGCACTTATGAGGGAATTCAGAGACACCTTTGCTTGGAATTATGATGAGTTAAAATTCTATAGAGGAGATGTTATCCAACACGCCATACCCTTGGTAGAAGGAGCCAAACCTTTCTGACAAAAGCTAAGACATATTAACCCAAAGTTGGCAAACCAAATACAGAAAGAACTCCAGAAAATGGGTATCATAGCCCCTATCCGATATTCCTCTTGGATGTCAAATTTGGTAATTGTTCGAAACAAGACTGGTGAGATACGCTTATGTGTTGATTTTCGCAACCTTAACCAGTTATCCTTGAAAGACAACTAACCCCCTCCCAAACGTGGAACATCTGCTGCAAAGGGTTACCAGGGCAGGGATGATGTCCATGTTGGATGGTTTTTCCAGATACAATCAAGTCTTGCTCAAAAGAGAATACCAATTCAAAACAACATTTACTACGCCCTGGGGAACTTTTATGTACCTAAGGATGTCGTTTGGTCTTATGAACGCCGGTGCTACCTTTCAGAGAGAAATGGATTTTGCCTTTAGAGATCTTATACACAAAATCATAGAGATTTACAAGGATGACCTTACCGTTGTGTCAAAAAACAAAAAAGACCACCTCTCGCACCTCAGGATTGTTTTCGAGCGTTGTAGGAAGTATGGCATCTCTCTGAACCCCAAGAAGTTTGTTTTTGGGATTGACGAGGGAAAACTGTTAGGCCATGTGGCCTCAAAGGGAGGGGTTTCCATTGATCCTGAAAGTGTCCAATCAATAAGGGATGTCCGTCCCCCAATCAACAAGAAATCCTTACAATCCTTTTTCGGAAAGATCAATTTCATTCGAAGATTCGTTCCAAATTTTGCCGAAAGGATAAAACCCATGAGTGTTTTGCTAAAAAAGGATATTACTTTCAGATGGGATGACAAGGCCATCAAATCTTTTGAGGATATAAAGGATGCTATCTCCGAAGCACCTTTTTTGATCATCCCTAATTACTCAAAGGATTTCATCATTTTCTCGTTTACCTCCCAGGATACCATTGCATGTGTTTTAATGCAAAAGGACGCTGCTGACTATGAACACCCCGTAGCTTTTATGAGCAAGGTCCTTAGAGATTCTGAATTGAATTACAAAATCACTAAGAAACAAGCGTATGCCTTGGTGAAATCCCTTAAGCACTTTAGAAATTACATCGGTTACAACAAAATTAAGGCTTATGTCCCTTACCCAGCAGTTAAAGATGTCCTATCACAACAGGATTGCATGGGAACTAGGGGAAAGTGGGTATCCAAAATCCAAGAATATGACCTAGAAATAAAGCCCACCAAAATAATAAAGGGACAAGGTTTGGCCCAAATGCTAACTGAAAGCAATCAAGAAGCCATACAAAAAGGCGAGAATAAACAAGTAAACGTGGTAGTCAGTGAACTAGAACATGATGAGTGGTACTTTGGTATTGTCTACTATCTAAAGAACTTGTCCTATCCTGATCACTTAGTAGACTACAAAAGAAGGGCTTTAAGGCTGAAGGCAATGAAATACTGTTTAACCGAAGATGGCCTTGGTTGGAGAAATTCTGATGGGATCATACTTAGATGTGTCAACAAAGAAGAGGCAAAGAAGCCGCTAGAGGAATTGCACTCGGGGTACTGTGGTGGACACTTTGCAGGCTGCACTATTGCTCACAAAATCCTAAGGGCTGGGTATTGTTGGCCAACACTTTTTTCTGACACTCACCAACACGTCCAGTCATGTCAGCCTTGTCCTTGAAAGCCGAAACTCCCAGCACAACCCCTAAAGCCTGTAGTAATAGAGGCACCTTTTCAACAGTGGGGTTTGGATTTTGTCGGTGAGTTGAAGGACAATTCGAGTAATGGCTATCGGTGGATCCTAACAACTACAGACTATTTCACTAGATGGGTTGAATCCATTCCACAAAGAAAGCCACTGAAGAAGTAGTCATGAACTTTTTGGAAGAATGGATCATAACTAGGTTCGGTATCCCTTCCAAAATCACTACAGATAATGCCAAAGCTTTTAGTTCACATGCTCTGGTAGAATTTTGCTTCAAATATGGCATTGTCCTATCCCATTCCTCCAATTACTATCCACAAGGGAATAGATTGGCAGAATGAAGCAATAAAACCTTATGAATATTTTGAAAAAGGTCGTGTGGGAAAATAAGAAATCCTGGGATAGCAAAATCAAGTATGCAGTATGGGCATATCAAATAACAACGAAGACCTCCACAGGAAGGACCCCTTTTGAGTTGGTATATGGACTAGAGGCTAAACTCCCTGTGAACCTCCAGATTCCCATCCTCTGTTTCACTCAGCAGTATGCTACAGATGGTGAAGCAATCCAAGGACGAATCAACCAACTGATAGAGTTAGATGAGACCTGATGAAAAGCTCTGGGTCAAATGGAAAGAAACGAGGAGAAGATAAAAAATACCTTTGATCATAATGCTAAGGAAAGAAGCTTCATTGAAGGAGACCTCGTACTTTTATGGGATAAAAGAAAGGAGAAACTTGGTATGCATAGGAAGTTTGATAGTTTATGGAAAGGTCCTTATAAAATCATGAGTCATGCAGGTACAAACTCTTTCAACCTGGGCACCTTGGAGGGAGAAGCCCTGAAGCTACCGGTAAACACTTTACACATCAATCGTTACTACCCACTAGGAACCTGAATCCACAGGTAAGTACAGGTAAGTAGGCATTTTGCATTCGTGTATTATACCATTTGCATTGCATGTTAGTTTGCTTTCACACTCACCTTTATTGATTGTTTTATTTCAGTATTTATATTTGTCTATATATGTTGGGGTGGCATTACCGCCCTGTTTTTGTTACTGATGCTTCTACTTGAGATCAAGCAGGTCAGCAGGTTATGCTAGAGATGCTAAGGTTCTCATGCACTCTACGGTGAGCACATGTCCCCGAGTTGGAGCCAGATGTTATCCCCCACTTTTATGGATAACTAGGAGATCATGTCTCGAGGCCCACAGGTCCTAGACATGGAGTACTGAGAGTAGGATTGACTTCAGCATGGCCCTTAAGGGTCCACCTTTTCTCTCTTCCAACATCTTTATCTTGTCAGCAGCATCAACCTCCACCACCATCGACTTGGTCTTGTGTCGGAGAGGGTTCTTGCTCCATGAGATAATTAGTCTAGGTATCATGGTATGTGTCACTTTGATCATCAAAACCATTGAATGTATGCATTTGATTCCTTTTATTTCTAACAATTGCTTGGACCTTACACTTCCCCACTTGACCATGTTTTGGGGATTGATAGGATGTCCTAGTAAGCCTGTGTCTGTTGGTTTTGGTTAGCCACTAGGGGTCGTCTCTGAAGCCATCGTCTGCTCCCTTCACAACTTCACTTTTCCATCTTGTTTCCCACCTGTCCCATTCCACTTGTCCGAGCACTGGGTTGACCTATTTTTAGGGTTGCACCTTATCTAGTGGGAAGAAGGGGCTAAAGGCCCAGAAGGTAAAATCAAGCTGGTAAAAGATAAAAGACTAAGAATAAAACCTCGAGATGCTTCGCCCAGGGATCCCCGAGAAAGAAATAAAAGGCTTCTCAACAATAAACAAGAGGGACCCTAAAAAATAATAAAACAAAGATCTAACCAAAGGATAGGGGGTCTAATCACAAGCGACCCTATTAGTCCCATGGGTACCTAGGAGTATGACATTGCCATCAGCTGGTTACCACGCTAGGGCAGTGACCTTTGGTTGCAAGGCCAAGGTAAAGGGGGTCTCATCACGAGCCAACCTTCTCATTTATGTGAAAATACTTGTGGGTAACGCTGTCACCACTAGTCACCACGCCAGGGCAGTGTCCCCTGATTATCTCTTGAGCAAAAAAGAAAGAAAAAAGCAATAAAAATGAAATAACAAAAAGAATAAAAGGCATGAATGGGCTTGGAAAGAATTGCATCCATGACAGGTACAACTCGCCTTCTACAAAGGTACGCACAGGTAACATCTTTTATCCTTGACCTGCGTCGCACCCACTTGCTTGGACGTCCCTTGACCACTTCATCCACTTACATGGCTTGGAAGAGGTCTCTTCTGGGAACTTCCCTTATTCAGTGGACACTAGCCCAATAGGATGCCTTGCCCTTTTCCCAGACTTGTATAGTAGGTTTGTGTAGTGTCTTTGAGCTATTGATTGATCTATTAGGGGTTTTATGCATATGTTTATTAATATTGATGATGAAATGTGATTGACATTGCTATGATTCCTGTGACTGATGAGCCCATGGAGGGCGTAGCTTTTGATGTGCAGGACCATGCCCGATGGACAGGTAGCATCTTGGACTGGTACACATGGGGAGATGATCAATTCGGACCTCCATGGGGTTGAAGAGCCCATCAGGTGGATGCTGAGACCCCATCAGGGGGGAGATACAGGATATGGATAGACTCAGAGCTTTCCACCAGAGGAGAATAGGACGTTCCACCAGAGGCACCTCGACAGAGCTTGACCTAGGGGGGATGACCCTTTCTTAGTGGAAAGTTGGCCTTGGGAGGCCTAGGACGTCACCACCTTGACCATGACGTCACCCGACATCATGGACGTTTTGGGAGGCAGACTAGGCAACAGTGGCACGTGTGGCAAGTTGGAGAATCCAAAGGAGGGCTAACGTTTTGCTGCAGGATGCCTCATCTGTCCTAAAAGGGGTTGACGTCTACCTTGGAGGGGCTTTTACTCTCTTTTCAGTTTGATTTAGGATTTAATTTGACAATTTAATGTAAAACAATATTATTTTGGTATTTTGGCCTTGTCGGCCTTTTACATGACCTAAAAAGTAAAATTAGGTCATGATATTGTATAAATGGAGGTTTTTCTCCATCATTTTTTCATCATCACTCATTCACTCCATTAGGAGGTCTAAAATTTGCGCCCTCTCTTGGGTATTTCGCTGATTTAGTGAGGCGCACTGGTTGAAGGAAGACATTTTTGGCATATTTTGGCATTTCTCTTGAAGGAAGGTGTTACAACTAAGGTTTGCATGGTTATTTCTTCGTGAATTGTAAGTATTTTTCTACAAAACTTCTTGAATGAATGGTTTAGTCTAATTTCTTGCATGTCCCACATAAATCTGCCTCGTTTTTCGTGCCAAAACCGTACCACTGCCTGGCCTCTTTTGCCTCGTTTTTCGTGCCCACATTCAACTGTATGATCTGTTCCGTACGGCCCAAAAACAACGAATAGAAAACAAAAATCCGTGCCTGAAATTTCTTGATTTTCGTGCCAAATCCGTACGACTGTACGGACTCGTACGGTACGACCTCCCAGAGCTGAAAAATATTTCAGCCAAAAATTCACATTAAAAGTTTCTCGAGAATCGTGCCCACTTTCCTCCCTCAAGCATGCTCAGAAAATCTCTCTAACTCTCCTCCTGATGTGCTCTCAACATCCTCCCGATGTCTTCACAACATGTCTTCACACTACCCAATGCATTCTTTTATAATCTGAAAATGACTTTTCCCCCCCAAAAGTGTCTTTTCACCTTCCTCAACCCTAAATCCAAAGGCCAAGATTAGATCTTTCCTTTTTCAAGATCAAGGGTCATGATCCATTACCTCCAAAATGTCTCATTTAAAATTAAAGTGAATTTCACTTTATTACATAAGTGCTTTATGAAAATAAAGTCACTTTAAAAATAGAAGGTACACTTTATTAAAAAAGTCACTTTACTAAAAGAACCACTTAAAACAACTTTATAGAAACTATTACAAGGTCAAGTGCTTGGTAGTGAAAATATTAAGGTAACATCTGCATACAAGACAAAACATGCGGAGTACCTCCCGAGCTAAAAAATCTAACACTCCCTCTTAGCGAGGGAGGTACTTTTGGTATCACCACCAGAATCTGTTTCCATCTCATCAGCTGCCATAGCTGCTCCCTCTTTACTAGAAGTCTCTGCTCCCTCTGAACATGAAGCCACTACTCCCACTGCACTGGAAGCCTCTGCTGCTACCACGAACTGAAGACATGCTCCTAAGAGACTGCAGACTCTCCTGAGCATCTAACTGTGTCGACTCATGCCTGCTGAGTCCCTTGAGAATCCCGGAAGAAGACTGAGTGCCATGTATCAACTCTCTCTCCCGTGCTACTTGCCAACTCTTCGACACAGAATCTGAGTCCAAAAATCCACTAGACCCCAACACAAGTCGACCCAACAACCTGTACAACCTCTCATACCCGACACCAAGCATCACTGTTGTGTCTGGAGTAGCTCCCATACCCGACCACAATAGAAAGCCACTCCAAATCTATCAACCTCCAGAGATGACACTGAGAGTAAGTTAACCATCATCTCTGGAACATACAATACTCCGGCAACCTCCAGAAATCCTGCTGACTCTAGTTGGAATCTAACACTTCCAACCCCCTTGACTGCAAGTTGTGGGCAAGTACCAACACCCACACAACAGTCCGAGTCTATTTCTGAAAGACTCAAGAACACTAACCTCATCCTTGTCATATGCCGAGAAGCTACACTGTCCACGAACCACACTTCAATGTCCTCGAACACAAGGCAACCACTGCCCAAGGGACCAGTCATGAGAGAAAAGTCCCTCTCATGTCTCTCAACAAACTCTGCAATCTTTGTTGACGCTGACACCTCTGGTTCCGACTTCTTCTTCTTCTTGTTCTGACACTGATTAGCGTAGTGGTCAGTCTTGTAACATGCAAGGCATCTCACCTTGCTCATGTCCTTCTTCTAGCCCTTTACCACAAGAGCAACATTCTTGTCATCTTTTCCACCTGACAAAGAACCTTTTCTGCCTTCGTAAAGCAAATACAACAACAAATCACTTGTTGTCCCAAGTGTCAAATGTTGCCCATTGAACTTCAGAGCACAAGCTCTGATACCATGTAGATTTTTAATGACTAAAATCAACAAACTGAAATTCTGTCAAACACTTAGCAGCTTAGAGATAATTGTCTTCATAAACTTCATAAATGCAAAAAAAACCCACATTCAGAAATATCCATAAGCAAAAATACACATTGCTAAGCAAAAATATGCAGTAGAAAAACACAGTGGACAACAACCCAATAACACTCAGAAATTTAGGCAAATGCCAGGGAAAACCCCAATGTGGGGAAACCCAATGAGAGAGAGAGAGATCTTATTATTATGCTTCAAGAAAGTACAAAACAACAACAAATCTACATTTCATGCCAAGGAAAATACCTCATAGCACCAAATCTGTCCCACAGAAATCTGACTTGTTTTCTGTGCCAAGACCATACCACTGTTCGACCTCTTCTACCTCGTTTTTCGTGCCCACATTCAGCTGTCTGGACTATTCTGTATGGCCCAAAAACAACGAACAAAAAACAGAAATTCACCTTGAAATCCTTGCCTGAAATTTCTCGATTTTTGTGCTTTATGAAAATAAAGTCACTTTGAAAATAGAAGGTACACTTTATTAAAAAAGTCACTTTACTAAAATAACCACTTAAAACAACTTTATAGAAACTATTACAAAGTCAAGTGCTTGGTAGTGCAAATATTAAGGTAACATCTGCATACAAGACAAAACATGCGGAGTACCTCTTGAGCTAAAAAATCTAACACACACGGCTTCAGAAGTTGTTGACAAGTCTATTCGACCTAGTGATGGAAGCAACCTTGATCCTATGTGATAACCAGAGCTGTACAAAGATGTTCGAGAAGCTTGTGTTCCATGACAAATCAAAACACATAGAGATCCGATATCATTACATCCGTGACATGGTGCAGAGAGGAGCCATAAAGGTCCAATATGTTAGCATGGATGAACAGGTTGTTGATGTGTTGACCAAGCCTCTATCTCGTGTAAAGTTTGAGCACTTTCGAGATAAGCTTGGTGTAGTCGAGATAAGCTTGGTGTAGTTCGTAAGGACCTCCCTCGAAAGGGGGAGTAGTGTTGTGATGCCAGCCCCATGATGATGATGTACCTGCCTAGAGCTATGATGACAGCCTTGTGCTGATGATGTGCCAGCCTAGTGCTGTGATGCCAACCTTTTGCTGATGATGTGCCAGCCTAGTGCTAATGATGTGCCAGCCTCGTGCTGTGATGATGTACTAGCCTCGTGCTGTGATGATGTGTTTCCAACCTCATGCTGTAATGATGTGTTGCCAACCTCATGCTTTGATGCCAGCTTCGTGCTGATGATGTTGTGTTGCTAGTCTCGTACTGTGATGTCAGCTTTGTGTTGATGATATTGTGTAGCCAGCTTCATGCTGTGATGCTAGCCTCGTGCTGAAGACTCTCAGCCTATTGTTGATGTTGATGATACTCCAGCCTTTGTGCTGTGTTGTTGCTGCTATTGATGATGAGAAAAAATTCCAATGATATATAGATACGCCAGTCAGTGTTCCAAGATGTTGTTGATGATGCTACCCTCTCTCTCGCCTGATGTTATTGTAGATTACCCTTCTTGTTAAGGGGAAGTGTTGAAATATTGTAACTGCAAAGAGTATTCTATTTTATTATTGATGTATTATTCATTAGATCAATCCCCTTTCGTGGGTTGATCATGTCAGGCATTGTAAATGACCAAATCCCCTTTTCGGATTGGTCAAACCCTAATTGTAATATGCACAATGAGAAGTCGGCCCCCAGAATTAATTAAAGTGGTTATAACCACCCAGAAGGAGAAGTCGGCCTTGCCAGTGAAAAGACATGTCCTTTCAACACTTGCCAGATTGTATAAATAAAGGAGGCTAACGCTTCATTTGTTCACTCACTCACTTGTTCATCAGAGCGCAAGTTTGGACCTGCAGTTGGAGAAGAAGGAAGAGAGAGAGAGGCTCATACTTGGGAGATGGCTTTCTGTATTGTTTGGTTTATTCTGTTGGCGTTGTACTGGCTATCTATATTAAGGAAGTTTTTGTTGGGTTTTCTCCCCCATGAGGGTTTCCAATGATGTGTCTCTTGTGATTGTGTATTTCTCAGTGAGCCTATCTATGATATGGTTATCTAGTGAATTGAAAAGAAACCTAATAATAGCTTAAACTCTAACATGGATGAACACCCCTAAAGGTCAATTCTAGATGGTAAAGGGAACTTGGTAATGAGTCTTAGGAAAGGTTTAGGGTTTCCAATGCTTTGAGTGCCCTACCAAGAGAAGAATACCTACTCGAGACACAATGAAAACCAAGTATACAGTGCAGTATGTATTCAATTTTAATGCTTAGCTCATGTACATGTGGTTTAATTCAATTTAGCATTTACTTGAACCATAAACAAAGCAACAATACCATACACAAGTGCTGCAATAACCAAGATCACAAAAAGAATAACCATGCACTAGAACACAAGAATTTATCCTGGGAAAACCCTTCTCAATCAAGGGAAAACCCAACAATCCTTTTCTATAGAGTCAAGAGAAGATCCCCCACACCATGAACCCTAGAGCACACAAGAGGGTGCTCCTTGACCTAGAAACTTGTGCCTAAGATAAGTGTGCACTTCAGCCATACAACTTGTCTTGAGAGAATGTTACAAGTGTGAGAGTGTGTTAGATCCACATTGGGGATCTACTCCTATTTATACAAGACCTATCACATCAAAAGGATGTGTCTATTGGCATAATAGGGCCGACCTGTTCAACTGAATAATATAATTAATCATTACACAATATTAATTATTTTTTACATGGTGGGGCCGACTTGTACCCTTTACAACAAAAATTAGGGTTACAACAAATCTTTCTCTCAAACAATATAGCAAGGGATCCACACATCCTCTAGTGCTCAGCCACTATGGACACGTCCACCTGTGCTCAGCCACAGGGACGCCACTCTCAACAGATTAACTCAACTAACTCCATAGGAGTACCATCTGGAGAGCCATCTCACGTTGACTCGACTAAGTCCTTAGGAGTTAAACAGGAGGCCATCTCAAGCCGTCTCAACTCAGTCCAGAGGAGCACGACAAGAGACCACACGTCATCTCAACTCAGTCCAGAGGAGTATGACACACCCATCAAATGGGCTCTCTCACAGATATCTCAACTCAGTCTAGAGGAGAACGATCTGGAGGATGTCTCACGAAGCTGCAATCATCAACAGTATGTTAGGTGGATAAGCAAGTTAAGTTTGTTGTCCCTAATTGCAGCACTAATCAATGATGTATATCAACATATAAAAGATAATAAGAGCTGCAAAATAAGTGTTAAAAGTTTAGTTAAATAAGCAAGATACAAGCTAGTGAAGACTAGTTTAACTCAAGAATGAAAGAGCAAGAATTTAGGATAAAAGAAAGGCTGTCACAAAAAACTTACTGCAGTGATATTTATCAGCCTTATGGCTGTAGCAAACCAAGCCTTATAACAGAAAATTCAGCCAATGAAAATCACCTCAAATTACTCAAAGGGTGCGCTAGGGTTAGTAGTTTGTTAGGGCAAAGATATAGCCAACTTCTAGGGTTAGTTTAGGAGTTATCTAGGGTTAGTTCAGGAGTTATCTAGGGTTAGAGGGATAGATTTCTGCATCCCTAATGGCTGTAGGTTAGTTTTATTACAACAATAAGTTTTGGTGGGTGAAAGAGGAACGCCTCAATGAGGCAATATAACCTAGGACTGAAGGAAAAATATCCAAGTGAGAGAACCTCAAAACATCAGCTTTTCACATTTACCAATGCAACATTTTATTTCTCCAATGCAAGGACTAGTGCCTTTGATTAATGGTTTAATGGGGTCATAAAGAGCTAGAGCTACTACCTCCTTGCGGGTATAAATGCTCTTATTCCCTAAGGCAAATAACCTAGCTAGGGTGTATATCCTTATACTTCCGAAGAAAACCCTTGCAAACAATAATTCTATGCTTAAAATTATGTTGGAGCTAAAGTAGGGGTGTATGCAATTATACTTCCTACTTAGCCTTAGCAAAATCAACCTTGAGCTTGAATTACAAATGATAGCAACAAATAAAATGTCTTACCAATCCAAATAGCACAAGATAAACCACCAAAATAGCTAGAAAAGACCTTCAAAAGCCGACGCATCATCATCATGTAGTCCATAACCAAAGAGACACCATACCATAGCACAAGAGAACAAAAAGCTTCAAGGGTAGCAAAAATTTCAGTCTTTAGCTCTTCACAGTGGGAGAGTTATGATATAAAATAAGATTTCATGATCTCTATTTATACAAAATGTTTACCACATAGTTTGTCCACTTAGTAAGGGTAAAACATAAGATAAGGGGTCCACAACCCTTATCTTACCCCTTGCATCAAAATAATATTAAACAATTCATCTTTAAAATTCTCTTTTACACAAAAGAAACCGTAGAACAAGGTGACGTCACCCCTTTAGGGGGCGTTTTGGCACTTTGAAGAAGTCATTCCAATTCCATTCTTGATGGATGGTCTTCAAGCTTCCTTCCTTCAAAACGTGCCATATGTCATCGAATAACACCTTCACCCCCAAACCCCAGCCCTCTAGTTGACGTCAAGCCTCCATAAGTGACGTTTTTCCTCTCCTAGGCAAAACGTTTGGCATGTGAGGGCTAGGTCATGTCATCCATGATGCTGTCTAGGCTTCCAAAGGCAAGTCATCATGATTCGACATGTGGGCCATGTTATCCCCTAGCCTAGGGATAACTAAGGAGATCACGTCTCGAGGCCCATAGGTCCTAGACATGGAGTACCGAGAGCCAGACGACTTGAGCATGGCCCTGGAGGGCCCCTCTTTTCTTTAGTGCAGTCCACGTGTCACCAACAACAGTATCCATCACACCAGCCTGGTCCTGAAGTAGCAATGAGTCTTGCTCCATGAGGTAATGAGTTCGAGTATCATGGTATGTATCACTATAATTTTTGAAGCACTTGAACATGTTGTATTGAATCCTTCTTCATTTCATGATTTTTCCTTGGAAATTATGCTCTTTGCCTCGTTTAAACCTGGAAGGGTGACACGATGCCCTACTAAGTTGGTTTCCCTTTAGGATGGGTTGCTACTGGGTGGATCTGTGAAAATTTATCGTCTGTTCCGTCCATACTTACCACATTCCATTTTTATTCTTTCCATCTCCCCTATCCTTGTTTGGGCATTGGGATTGGCTACACTAGAAAGGGTTGTACCTTACCTCGTGGCAAGAGGGGGCTAAAGGCCTAGAGGGTAAAAGTAGTTGTCAAGAGTTAAAAGCCATTTTTGAAACCTTCGAGATGTTTCGTCGAGGGATTCCCGAGAAAGCAGTGAAAGGATTCTCAATAAGAAAAGGAGACCCACAAGATAACATAAACACTCAAGGTACTAGTTGAAGGATATGAGGTCTCATCACGAGCTGGCCTATTATGACCATGGGCATGTAGCGGTATGACATTACCACCTATCTAGTCATCAAACCAGGGTAGTGGCTCTTGGTGGCATAGCTAAGAGAAAGGGGTCTCATCACGAGCCAGCGTTCTCATTTTTGTGAAATGGTTGTGGAGAACGCTGTGACCTCTGGTCATCAAGCCAAGATAGTGGCACTCAACTATTTCCTTGAAGCACAAGAGAAAAAGATCAAAAGAAATAAAGCTAAGAATAAAAGCCAATGAATGGGCTAGGAAACAATTGCATTCATGACAAGGTGCAACTCACCCTCCACAAAGGCACCCACAAGTAAGACTACATTTCCCTGTTATCACATGCACCCCATGCCCAAATATTTACCCCATGCCACCTCATACACTTACATGACTTGGACTAGACTCCACCTGGGAAACACTCCAAACTTAAGGGGGATTAGCCCAATAAGACACCCTGAGACCCTCTCCAAACCTAACTTGTCAAATTGCCAGGGGGTAAGAAGAGATTGAAGGGTTGCACAGTGAAGAAAGAGGATGTTTCCTTTGAAGGCACCTTGGTAGGCCTAAATAATGAGAGGCCACCCTTCCCCACCTGGACGTTGGCTTTGGAGACCTTGGACGTCACCCTAGTAGCCCCATGACATCACCGAAAGCTAGGGTTTGATATTGAGAGATGTTGGGCTGCAATTTTGGCACGTGTGGTATGGAGGAGGGCCTTTGGAGGCCCAATGTTTTGCTAGAGGACCTCAACGTCTCATGGAGGAGGCTTAGCGTCACCCTAGGAAGGATGATTGCCCTCTTTAGGGTTTTAATGTTGAAAATTAATTTAATTTTGAATTTTAAGAGCAAATTGACATGTAGGATCTCTTTTATGAAAAGACACAACTGTTGGATTAATTAGCCAGGATTTCCCATATAAATATGGTTAATTAGCCAGGATTTCCCATATAAATATGGCTGGCTAAGTTCATTTTTACATCATAACTCATCACACACAAGTGGTGGTCTAAAATTTTTGCCCTCTTTAAGGGTTATTGGCTGAAATAACTAGTGCACACCTCTTGGGAGAGCTTTATGGTGGTGTATTTTGGCATTTTTCATGGTGAAATGGTCTTCAACTAGGGTTTCACTTGATTATTCTTGGTGAAGTAAGTGGAAAATCTTCATTTTTATGGAAGTTTGTAGTAAAATTTACTTGTTTCATGTTTAAGATTATGAAATTGCTTGTTTAAACCCTAGGGGAGAAACAATAGATGCTTTTTTCTCTCTATAACTATTCTACTATCTTGATCTTGCCAATTATACATTTTCTTGGGTGTGATTATTAGAGACCTAAAGTGATAGCTCTCTAGTAATCTCATTCTTGTCACCAATTAAATTGTCTTTCAAACGCTGAGGAAGGAAGGTATGCTAGGGCCTAGAAATGCTTACTTTCTAGCAAAACTTCCCTTAAAATAGGGCAAATGATTGAGGCCTTGAAGTGCCAACACCTCTTGCATTTTCTTCTTCCCTTAGCTAAGATTATAATTATTTTATTTCCCAAGTGATATTGTTACTATTATTGACTCCATAAGCCCTAAAAGGCACTAATTTTTACACTCTTGTGGATGAATGAGACCAAACAAACTTTCAACACATCTTCTTGAAACTTTCACTAACACATATAGCCATATTACCACTGATATAGTTGTTGTTATAGCGCTTATTTAGCAGCCTTAATCAACATACTAACTCCTAAAACTAACCCAGAAATTTGCATTTGCCTAGGTGCTATCATCCCAAGGCTCTAGTCTTCTTTTTGCTAGTGCTCTAGATGCAAATTTCTGAAGTTGCTTGGGGCTTTTGTTGCTGTTGTAACTACTGTTACAGCCATCATTGAAACCCTTTAACAGCCCTCAAACTATCTATAAAACCACCCAACACTTGTACTAGGCAAATTACTATCATTTCATGCTAAAGTGTTTGTTTAGATTGCCTAATTTAAGTACTTTCTGAAGTGGTTTTACTGCTGTTATAATTATCATTTTACTGCTGTTGCAAGTGTTTGGACAGCCTATTGAAGTCATCTATTGGCTTGTTCTAAATCTTGAAATTGTGAGTGACAAAGTATTATCAAATTGCAAAGTCTTTATATCATTTTTGTCATCATACCTTGCAATTTCTGGATATATTACTGCTGCTATCCATTTTATCTTTTAAGTGTTTAAGTAGCATATTTCTATATTGAAGTCACTAATTTGAAACATTGATATCATTGATTGTTGCTAACATTTACCCTTTCATTGGTAAAGGGTAGGTACCATTCATTTTTTTTTCCTTTTGCTCCCTTAAACTTTAATAAGTGATTTATTTCTTCGAGTGACCTAGAGAGATGGGTGGGTTTTACCTGGTCTTTTTATCCTTCATCGACCAACTAGGTCTTGGGACGTCTCCCTTGGAGTGGGTTTCTTCTCCTCGTAAATAGAAAGAGGTATCCTATTGGGGTGACAGTGATAAGACTATCTCTGTGTTATGTCAATCTAGGCCTGCTTGCCTTTAGGCTTTGGGAAAGTATAGATTGTGCGATAACATGCCCTTGGCATCCAACCTGTGGGCTTCAAGCTCCATGAAAGACCAAGCTAGGCTTGTTCCTTTAAAACTGTCCACCAACAAGGTCTTGCAAAACAAAAGGGTACATCCTCCAAAGATCTCAAGTCAAAGATATCATGACAAGTGTAAACCACGTCTAATAAGAAATGTACCTAAACATGTGCATCAAAACTACCTCATCAAATTAAACAAATGCTTAAAACCCTATACAATTGACCAAGTTTAAGTATGGGAGGGGTGTCATAGGAGTCCTATTGGGTAAACCAAAGTTCTCAAGTAGGGGATGCTGAGGTGGAAGGGGTTTAGACTTTATAGGTCGCTGAGTTTCATGACATACAAGGGCTTGTATTATCTCATTTATGGGTGCCTTTGTAGAGGGTGTGTGGCACCTTCGTTTCCAATGCACTTTTTCCAAGCCTATCTTCTTGCCATTTTTTGTTTCTTTCATGTTTTAAGGAACAAGTTGAAGGCCACTGTCCTGGCGTGGTGTTCAGATAATGACAGTGTCACTCATGATGTGTAACTGAGAGCCACTACCCTGGCTTGGTGACTAGATGATGGTAATGTCACACTGCTAGATACCCATGATCATGATATGTCGGCTCGTGATGAGACCTCTTATCCTCCAACTAACCCCTTAAGCATTGATTATCATTTATTCTTGTAGGTCCCCCTTTTCCTACAAAGCAACATTTCATTGCTCTCTCGGGGGATCCCTGGGCGAAGCATTTGGAAGATCCATATATAGGCTTTTATCTTTTTAGCCAACAATAATCACTTTGGGCCTTCAGCCCCTTCTTCTTATGAAATGAGGTACATGCCCTTCTCGGGTCACTAAAGTCAAAGGACCTAGAAGAGGATAATATGATGGGAATGTAATGATCAGAAAGTGGTAAGTATGGTTGGGAATGGTATGATAACCCCTCAAGAGATCCCAGTCATAAACCTTTCCCAAAGGGGTTGGCCACCTACTAGATAATCTATGACACTCACCAAGGTGAAAAGGGTCAAAAGTATAATGTCCAAGCAGGCGCTCTATAATCAAAAGTAGCTCAAATACAATATGTTCAAATGCCTTACATGTTAGGGTGATTACCTGCCACAATACTTGACTTGTACCGCATGGAGCAAGACCCTTTTGCCTTCCAAAAGCTAGTTGGTGTGGTGGATGCATTGACAATGGATCAAATGTGGTGACGGAGCGGGCTTCTGTATGTGCAAGTGGACTACTAGTCATGTAGTCTCTTGACACTCCATATCTGCAACCTGAGGGCCTCGAGACATGATCTCCTTAGGCATCCCACAAAATGGGGATAAGAGTGTGCATCACTTCTTCTCATCCATTCACCAAAAGATAAAACCAAAAGACAATTGCACAAAAGAAAAACACCATAATGCCTAAGAATAGCGAAAATTTCAGCCAAGTCCTCACAATGGGAGAGCTATGTTATGAAAAGAGATTCACATGATCTCTATTTAGACAAAATGTCTAAAACATAGTTTGTCTACTTAATTAGGGTAAAACATAAGATAAGGGGTCAACAACCCTTATCTTACCCCTTTACACAAATAGTAATTTTTAATCTTCACTTTTGCACACTAGAAACCCTAAAATAAGGTGACATCACCCCTTTAGGGAGACATTTTTGCACTTGGAGCAAGTCATTGGAGTTGGTGAAGAATAGCTAGGCCTCCAAAGGCCAGTTGTCATTCATCCAAACGGCTAGGCTTGGCTGGGTGGGAATGAACTCACTCGACTCGGCTGGGTGGGAATGAACTCACTCGACTCGGCTGGGTGGAAATGAATTCTTCACGGAGTACTCTTATAGCATTGCAATTTTGTCGTTAGTTATGTGGCTTAAAAAAAAAATTAGGTTTCTTCTCTTCTAGCATTGCAATTTTGTCGTTACTTTATCTAAAGCCCACCAATCAAATCGACAGATTATTCTCGCCTGAATATTGTGATTGTTTCGTATAATATTGTGTAGATTATTGTCGCCTGAATATTGTGATTGTTTTGTATAATATTGTGTAGATTATTGTCGCCTGAATATTGTGATTGTTTCATCTAGTATTGTTTGATTCGAGGAGTAGTTCCGTTATTGTCGATTTTAGCCTTAATCGTTGACAACACAACAATATTTGCATTGGATTTCAACATTAATTTTCATTACGTATTGTCCTCTATAATGTCCCACGTAACTTCTCAGATTGGATATTCCCGTAATACTTAAGGTACAAGAGACATCCATCACTGTAATAAGTAATTTTCTACCTCCTGAAGCTAGTCATTTGCATCTTACCTTATTGTTAAATGATATTATTGTAAGCATTTAAGTTGCATAAAATCTTACACTCATGCATAATGTAGTTTATTTTAGAATTTCATTTTTGCAATACGGAGAATGCTTTCTGTTACCCTGCTACCAGAATGTTTTTATGATGACAGAATGTTTTGTGTCACTCTATTTAAACACATTATTATTGAATCAACATGCAGAGTCGTTACATTGATTTAAGGTCTATATTAAGAGACGGTTTGGTAGCCACCAAAGTGGTCCAACCGGAAAGACTCGTAGATATTAAGTCAAATTACCGAAATTTAGTACTTGTTTCCCCTGGTATTAAAATAATAACTCTGCAAATCGCAATTATTTAATCACAAGAATATTAGGTTGGCCCAAAGGTGCACCAAATTTTTGAAATATTATTTAATTGGAGTAGGATGATTGATGGGTATTCACAATTGAGGCCAGTATGGATACTCAAAGGTAACATACCTACTTAGTTGTGAATGTTTTATCAATCAGTCCTATTAGGTGAAAGGAAATCACCATAACTGTTAAATAGTTTGCCATAAGATTAGCCCAAAGGTAGGTCACGGTAATACTATTCACTATTGTTTAAACCATGTTTTTCAAATTGCTTATAACTCTTAGCATTAATGTCACATAGCATGTATTTGTGATTGCAGTATCAGTTCCTGTGTCGCTGCATTCGCATGCCTCTTCTATCCCGATCTTGAATGGAATGAATTTTTCAGATTGGAAAGAACATGTTCAATTTCACCTTGGTGTTCTGGATCTAGATGTAGCACTTGAATCTGAAAAACCAGCTACTATTACTAGTAACAGCAGTGCAGAAGAAAAATCTACATTCAAAGCATGGGAAAGATCGAATAAACTGAGCCTTAAATTCATGCGAATGACTGTGGCAAACAACATTAAGTCAACTCTTCCTACTTCTGAAAATGCTAAAGAATTCCTGAAATCTGTGGAAGAACGTTTCAAAACTGCAGACAAGTCTCTTGCTGGGACATTAATGGCTAAGCTTACCACAATGAAGTTTGATGGTACGCGTGGAATGCATGAGCATGTCCTTGAAATGACAAACTTGGCTACTCAATTAAAGACTCTTGAAATGAAGGTGGATGAGTTCTTACTTGTACAATTCATTTTAAACTCCTTGCCTCCTCAGTATGGGTCATTTCAGATTCACTATAACACTATTAAGGATAAGTGGAATGTGAATGAGTTGGCCAGTATGCTCAATCAAGAAGAGGCAAGACTTAAGCAACATGGACAACATTCAGTTCATTTCATCACTCAAGGAGCCGGAAGGAAAGGGAAAAAGCCTAGAAAGGGCATGAAGCGAACACCATCCAAGGCACATGAGCCTAATCAAGGTTCTCAGGCTTATCAGAAGGAAAGGAACAGTGATAAGTGTCACTTCTGTAAAATGTCGAGACACTATCAGAAAAACTGTCCAAAACGTAAGGAATGGTTCGAAAGGAAAGGTATGCATTTCATTTCTGTTTGTTTCGAATCAAACCTGACTGAAGTTCTTTCTAATACTTGATGGATTGACTCTGGGGCTACTACTCATGTTTCTAATACCATGCAGGGATTCCTTACAACCCAGACTAAAAATCCAAATCAGAACTTTCTATTCATGGGAAATCGGGCTAAAGCTCAAGTTGAAGCCATTGGGACTTATCGTTTATTTCTAGATTCTGGTTATCATTTGGATTTTTTTCAAACTCTTTATGTTCCTTCTATTTCCAGAAATTTAATTTCCTTGTCTAGACTTGACCTTGATGGTTACTCCTGTAATTTTGGAAATAAAATTTTTAGTTTGTTTAAAAATACCTCTTTTGTTGGTTCGGGCATTCTTTCTGATGGTTTATACAGATTAAAACTTGATAATCAATTTTCTGAAACCATTCTTACCTTGCATCATAATGTTGGTATTAAACGTAGTCTCACGAATGAAAATTCCTCATACTTGTGGCATAAAAGGCTGGGACATATTTCCACAGAAAGGTTACTTAGATTTGTAAAAGATGGGATTCTCTTGAACCTAGATTTTTCTTATCTTGGAATGTGTGTAGATTGTATTAAGGGAAAACAAATAAAACACACCAGAAAAGGCACCACAAGAAGTGTTGAGCTTCTTGAGATTATCCATACAGACATTTGTGGGCCTTTTGACAATCAATATTTTGGTGGAGAAAAGTATTTTATCACTTTTATTGACGACTTTTCACGCTATGGTTATGTCTATTTGCTGCATGAAAAATCTCAATTGGTGGATGCCCTTGAGGTATATATCACTGAGGTTGAAAGACAATTAGATAGAAAAGTGAAAATCATTAGATCTGATAGAGGTGGTGAATACTATGGAAAGCATGATGAAACAGGGCAGTGCCCTGGCCCATTTGCTAAAATTCTTGAAAAGCATGGCATATGTGCACAGTATACTATGCCTGGAATGCCACAGCATAATGGTGTAGCTGAAAGGCATAATCGTACTTTAATGGATATGGTTAGGAGTATGTTAAGTAATTCCAATTTACCTAAATCATTGTGGATGTATGCTCTTAAAACTGTTGTATACTTGTTAAATCAGGTTCCTAGTAAGTCAGTTCCAAAAACCCCTTTTGAACTGTGGATAGGAAAGAAACCGAGTTTGAGACACCTGCATGTTTGGGGTTGTCCAGCAAAGGTCAGATTGTACAATCCACATGAAAAGAAATTGGATTTTAGAACGATCAGTGGTTCCTTTATTGGTTGCCCTGAAAAACCTAAAGGGTATAGGTTTTATTGCCCTAATCACAGTACGAGAATTGTAGAAATCGGTCATGCCAAATTCATTGAAAATGGTGAAGTCAGTGGGAGTGATAAATTGCAAAATGTGGTTATCCAAGAAGTTAGGGTACAAGTTCTTGTACCTATGGCTTCAAGGGAAATTGTTGTTCCTATCATTGATGAACAACCTAACAATATTGAACAACAAATTAATGAACAACCACTCCATAATGAGGTTGTCACCAATGAACCCATAGTAGATGGACCACAAGAGGTAGTATTAAGGAGATCTTAAAGGGTTAGGAGGTCTGTTATTTCGGATGATTATGTGGTTTATCTACAAGAATCTGATTTTGATATAGGAACGTGTAAGGATCTGGTTTCATTTTCACAAGCCATAGAAAGTAATGATTCTGCTAAATGGATTAATGCCATGAATGATGAATTGAAATCGATGGACCAAAATAAAGTCTGGGATCTCGTTGAATTGCCCGAAGGATACAAGAAAGTTGGTTGTCAATGGGTCTTCAATACCAAACGCGACTCTAAGGGTAATATCGAACGACATAAAGCTAGACTTGTGGCCAAAGGTTTCACTCAGAAAGGAGGCATTGACTATAGAGAGACCTTCTCTCCTGTATCCAAGAAGGACTCACTTAGAATCATTATGGCATTAGTAGCTCATTATGATTTAGAACTACACCAAATGGATGTGAAAACTGCTTTTCTGAATGGGAGTTTGGAGGAAGACATCTATATGGATCAACCTGAAGGTTTCTCCATTAAAGGAAAAGAACACTTGGCTTTCAAACGTAAGAAATCAATATATGGGCTTAAACAAGCTTTCCGACAATGGTATCTTAAGTTTCGTAATACCATTACTTCTTTTGGATTGAAGGAAAACACTGTTGATCG